>JAZARR010000272.1:0-237500 GCA_037389465.1 Baylisascaris procyonis
AAAAAGTCCACAAAAACAATTTTAAATATAAAAAGTCCACAAAAACAATTTTAAATATAAAAGTCCACAAAAACAATTTTAAATATAAAAAAGTCCACAAAAACAATTTTAAATATAAAAAAGTCCACAAAAACAATTTTAAATATAAAAAAGTCCACAAAAACAATTTTAAATATAAAAAAGTCCACAAAAACAATTTTAAATATAAAAGTCCACAAAAACAATTTTAAATATAAAAAGTCCACAAAAACAATTTTAAAAAAAAAAAGTCCACAAAAACAATTTTAAATATAAAAAAGTCCACAAAAACAATTTTAAATATAAAAAGTCACAAAAACAATTTTAAATATAAAAAAGTCCACAAAAACAATTTTAAATATAAAAAAGTCGACAAAAACAATTTTAAATATAAAAAAGTCCACAAAAACAATTTTAATATAAAAGTCCACAAAAACAATTTTAAATATAAAAAGTCCACAAAAACAATTTTAAATATAAAAAAGTCCACAAAAACAATTTTAAATATAAAAAGTCGACAAAAACAATTTTAAATATAAAAGTCGACAAAAACAATTGTAAATATAAAAAGTCCACAAAAACAATTTTATAAAAAAGTCCACAAAAACAATTTTAAATATAAAAAAGTCCACAAAAACAATTTTAAATATAAAAAGTCCACAAAAACAATTTTAAATATAAAAAGTCCACAAAAACAATTTTAAATATAAAAAAGTACAAAAACAATTTTAAATATAAAAAAGTCGACAAAAACAATTTTAAATACAAAAAAGTCCACAAAAACAATTTTAAATATAAAAAGTCCACAAAAACAATTTTAAAATATAAAAAGTCCACAAAAACAATTTTAAATATAAAAAGTCGACAAAAACAATTTTAAATATAAAAAGTCCACAAAAACAATTTTAAACAAAAAGTCCACAAAAACAATTTTAAATATAAAAAGTCCACAAAACAATTTTAAATACAAAAAGTCCACAAAAACAATTTTAAATATAAAAAAGTCGACAAAAACAATTTTAAATATAAAAGTCCACAAAAACAATTTTAAATATAAAAAGTCCACAAAAACAATCTTAAATATAAAAAGCCGACAAAAACAATTTTAAATATAAAAAAGTCGACGAAAGCAATTTTAAATATAAAAAAGTCCACAAAAACAATTTTAAATATAAAAAAGTCGACAAAAACAATTTTAAATATAAAAAGTCCACAAAAACAATTTTAAATATAAAAAGTCCACAAAAACAATTTTAAATATAAAAAGTCCACAAAAACAATTTTAAATATAAAAAGTCGACAAAAACAATTTTAAATATAAAAAAGTCCACAAAAACAATTTTAAATATAAAAGTCCACAAAAACAATTTCAAATATAAAAAGTCCACAAAAACAATTTTAAATATAAAAAGTCCACAAAAACAATTTTAAATATAAAAAAGTCCACAAAAACAATCTTAAATATAAAAAGTCCGACAAAAACAATTTTAAATATAAAAAAGTCGACAAAAACATTTTAAATATAAAAAAGTCCACAAAAACAATTTTAAATAAAAAAGTCGACAAAAACAATTTTAAATATAAAAAAGTCCACAAAAACAATTTTAAATATAAAAAAGTCCACAAAAACAATTTTAAATATAAAAAGTCCACAAAAACAATTTTAAATATAAAAAGTCCACAAAAACAATTTTAAATATAAAAAGTCCACAAAAACAATTTTAAATATAAAAAGTCGACAAAAACAATTTTAAATATAAAAAAGTCCACAAAAACAATTTTAAATATAAAAAGTCGACAAAAACAATTAAATATAAAAAAGTCCACAAAAACAATTTTAAATATAAAAAAGTCGACAAAAACAATTTTAAATAAAAAAGTCCACAAAAACAATTTTAAATATAAAAAAGTCCACAAAAACAATTTTAAATAAAAAAGTCCACAAAAACAATTTTAAATATAAAAAGTCCACAAAACAATTTTAAATATAAAAAAGTCCGACAAAAACAATTTTAAATATAAAAAGTCCACAAAAACAATTTTAAATATAAAAAGTCCACAAAAACAATTTTAAATATAAAAAGTCGAAAAAACAATTTTAAATATAAAAAGTCCACAAAAACAATTTTAAATATAAAAAAGTCCACAAAAACAATTTTAAATACATAAAAAAGTCCACAAAAACAATTTTAAATATAAAAAGTCGACAAAAACAATTTTAAATATAAAAAAGTCCACAAAAACAATTTTAAATATAAAAAGTCCACAAAAACAATTTTAAATATAAAAGTACAGAAAAACAATTTAAATATAAAAAAGTCCACAAAAACAATTTTAAATATAAAAAGTCAAAAACAATTTAAAATAAAAAAGTCCACAAAAACAATTTTAAATATAAAAAAGTCGACAAAACAATTTTAAATATAAAAAAGTCCACAAAAACAATTTTAAATATAAAAAGTCGACAAAAACAATTTTAAATATAAAAAAGTCCACAAAAACAATTTTAAATATAAAAAGTCCACAAAAACAATTTTAAATATAAAAAAGTCCACAAAAACAATTTTAAATATAAAAAGTCCACAAAAACAATTTTAATATAAAAAAGTCGACAAAAACAATTTTAAATATAAAAAAGTCCACAAAAACAATTTTAAATATAAAAAAGCCACAAAAACAATTTTAAATATAAAAAAGTCGACAAAAACAATTTTAAATATAAAAAAGTCCACAAAAACAATTTTAAATATAAAAAAGTCGACAAAAACAATTTTAAATAAAAAAGTCCACAAAAACAATTTTAAACATAAAAAAGTCCACAAAAACAATTTTAAATATAAAAAAGTCCACAAAAACAATTTTAAATATAAAAAGTCGACAAAAACAATTTTAAATATAAAAAGTCCACAAAAACAATCTTAAATATAAAAAAGTCCACAAAAACAATTTCAAATATAAAAAAGTCGACAAAAACAATTTTAAATATAAAAAGTCCACAAAAGCAATTTTAAATATAAAAAGTCCACAAAAACAATTTAAATATAAAAAAGCCGACAAAAACAATTTTAAATATAAAAAAGTCGACAAAAACATTTCTAAATATAAAAAGTCCACAAAAACAATTTTAAATATAAAAAGTCGACAAAAACAATTTTAAATATAAAAAGGTCCACAAAAACAATTTTAAACATAAAAAGCCACAAAAACAATTTTAAATATAAAAAGTCCACAAAAACAATTTTAAATATAAAAAAGTCCACAAAAACAATTTTAAATATAAAAAGTCCACAAAAACAATTTTAAATATAAAAAAGTCGACAAAAACAATTTTAAATACAAAAAGTCCACAAAAACAATTTTAAATATAAAAAGTCGACACAAAAACAATTTTAAATATAAAAAAGTCCACAAAAACAATTTTAAATATAAAAAAGTCGACAAAAACAATCTTAAATATAAAAAGTCCACAAAAACAATTTTAAATATAAAAAAGTCCACAAAAACAATTTTAAATATAAAAAAGTCCACAAAAACAATTTTAAATATAAAAAAGTCCACAAAAACAATTTTAAATATAAAAAGTCGACAAAAACAATTTTAAATATAAAAAGTCCACAAAAACAATTTTAAATATAAAAAAGCGACAAAAACAATTTTAAATATAAAAAAGTCGACAAAACAATTTTAAATATAAAAAAGTCCACAAAAACAATTTTATATAAAAAAGTCGACAAAGACAATTTTAAATATAAAAAGGTCCACAAAAACAATTTTAAATATAAAAAGTCCACAAAAACAATTTTAAATATAAAAAAGTCCACAAAAACAATTTTAAATATAAAAAGTCGACAAAAACAATTTTAAATATAAAAAAGTCGACAAAAACAATTTTAAATACAAAAAGTCCACAAAAACAATTTTAAATATAAAAAGTCCACAAAAACAATTTTAAATATAAAAAAGTCCACAAAAACAATTTTAAATATAAAAAGTCCACAAAAACAATTTTAAATATAAAAAAGTCCACAAAAACAATTTTAAATACAAAAAGTCGACAAAAACAATTTTAAATATAAAAAAGTCCACAAAAACAATTTTAATATAAAAAAGTCCACAAAAACAATTTTAAATATAAAAAAGTCCACAAAAACAATTTTAAATATAAAAAAGTCCACAAAAACAATTTTAAATATAAAAAAGTCCACAAAAACAATTTTAAATATAAAAAAGTCACAAAAACAATTTTAATATAAAAAAGTCCACAAAAACAATTTTAAATATAAAAAGTCCACAAAAACAATTTTAGATATAAAAAGTCGACAAAAACAATTTTAAATATAAAAAAGTCGACAAAAGCATTTCTAAATATAAAAAAGTCCACAAAAACAATTTTAAATACAAAAAAGTCGACAAAAACAATTTTAAATATAAAAAAGTCCACAAAAACAATTTTAAATATAAAAAAGTCCACAAAAACAATTTTAAATATAAAAAAGTCCACAAAAACAATTTTAAATATAAAAAGTCGACAAAAACAATTTTAAATATAAAAGTCGACAAAAACAATTTAATATAAAAAAGTCCACAAAAACAATTTTAAATACAAAAAAAGTCGACAAAAACAATTTTAAATATAAAAAGTCCACAAAAACAATTTTAAATATAAAAAGCCACAAAAACAATTTTAAATATAAAAAAGTCCACAAAAACAATTTTAAATATAAAAAAGTCCACAAAAACAATTTTAAATATAAAAAGTCGACAA
Organism: Baylisascaris procyonis; assembly: GCA_037389465.1. Classification (NCBI taxonomy): domain Eukaryota; kingdom Metazoa; phylum Nematoda; class Chromadorea; order Rhabditida; family Ascarididae; genus Baylisascaris; species Baylisascaris procyonis. Next base: position 4,784 of record JAZARR010000272.1, read on the forward strand.
AAACAATTTTAAATATAAAAAAGTCCACAAAAACAATTTTAATATAAAAAAGTCGACAAAAACAATTTTAAATAAAAAAGTCCACAAAAACAATTTTAAATATAAAAAGTCCACAAAAACAATTTTAAATATAAAAAAGTCCACAAAAACAATTTTAAATATAAAAGTCGACAAAAAAAATAATTTAAATAAAAAAGTCCACAAAAACAATTTTAAATATAAAAAGTCCACAAAAACAATTTTAAATATAAAAAGTCCACAAAAACAATTTTAAATAAAAAAAGTCCACAAAAACAATTTTAAATATAAAAAGTCCACAAAAACAATTTTAAATAAAAAAGTCGACAAAAACAATTTTAAATATAAAAAAGTCCACAAAAACAATTTCAAATATAAAAGTCCACAAAAACAATTTTAAATATAAAAAGTCGACAAAAACATTTTAAATAAAAAAGTCCACAAAAACAATTTTATAAAAAAGTCGACAAAAACAATTTAAATATAAAAAGTCCACAAAAACAATTTAAATACAAAAAAAGTCCACAAAACAATTTTAAATATAAAAAAGTCCACAAAAACAATTTTAAATATAAAAAGGACACAAAACAATTTTAAATATAAAAAAGTCCACAAAAACAATTTTAAATATAAAAAAGTCCACAAAAACAATTTTAAATATAAAAAGTCGACAAAAACAATTTTAAATATAAAAAAGTCCACAAAAGCAATTTTAAATGCAAAAGTCCACAAAAACAATTTTAGATATAAAAAAGCCGACAAAAACAATTTTAAATATAAAAAAGTCGACAAAAGCATTTTAAATATAAAAAAGTCCACAAAAACAATTTTAAATACAAAAAAGTCACAAAAACAACCTTAAATATAAAAAGTCCACAAAAACAATTTTAAATATAAAAAAGTCCACAAAAACAATTTTAAATATAAAAAAGTCCACAAAAACAATTTTAAACATAAAAAAGTACAAAAACAATTTTAAATATAAAAAAGTCCACAAAAACAATTTTAAATAAAAAAAGTCCACAAAAACAATTTTAAATATAAAAGTCGACAAAAACAATTTTAAACAAAAAAGTCCACAAAAACAATTTTAAATATAAAAAGTCGACAAAAACAATTTTAAATATAAAAAAGTCCACAAAAACAATTTTAAATATAAAAAGTCGACAAAAACAATTTTAAATATAAAAAAGTCCACAAAAACAATTTTAAATATAAAAAGTCGACAAAACAATTTTAAATATAAAAAAGTCCACAAAAACAATTTTAAATATAAAAAAGTCCACAAAAACAATTTTAAATATAAAAAGTCCACAAAAACAATTTTAAATACAAAAAGTCGACAAAAACAATTTTAAATATAAAAAAGTCCACAAAAACAATTTCAGATATAAAAAGTCGACAAAAACAATTTTAAATATAAAAAGTCGACAAAAGCATTTCTAAATATAAAAAAGTCCACAAAAACAATTTTAAATATAAAAAGTCGACAAAAACAATTTTAAATATAAAAAGGTCCAAAAAACAATTTTAAACATAAAAAGTCCACAAAAACAATTTTAAATATAAAAAAGTCCACAAAAACAATTTAAATATAAAAGTCGACAAAAACAATTTTAAATATAAAAAAGTCCACAAAAACAATTTTAGATATAAAAAAGCCGACAAAAACAATTTTAAATATAAAAAAGTCAAAAACATTTCTAAATATAAAAAAGTCCACAAAAACAATTTTAAGTACAAAAAGTCGACAAAAACAATTTTAAATATAAAAAGTCCACAAAAACAATTTTAAATATAAAAAGCCACAAAAACAATTTTAAAATAAAAAAGTCCACAAAAACAATTTAAATATAAAAAAGTACACAAAAACAATTTTAAATATAAAAAGTCGACAAAAACAATTTTAAATACAAAAAGTCCACAAAAACAATTTTAAATATAAAAAAGTCGACAAAAACAATTTTAAATAAAAAAGTCCACAAAAACAATTTTAAATATAAAAAGTCGACAAAAACAATTTTAAATATAAAAAAGTCCACAAAAACAATTTTAAATATAAAAAAGTCGAAAAAACAATCTTATATAAAAAAGTCCACAAAACAATTTTAAATATAAAAAGTCCACAAAAACAATTTTAAGTACAAAAAAAGTCACAAAAGACAACTTTAAATATAAAAAAGTCCACAAAAACAATTTTAAACATAAAAAGCCACACAAAAACAATTTTAAATATAAAAAAGTCCACAAAAACAATTTTAAATATAAAAAGTCGACAAAAACAATTTTAAATATAAAAAAGTCCACAAAAACAATCTTAAAGATAAAAAAGTCCACAAAAACAATTTCAAATATAAAAGTCGCACAAAAACAATTTTAAATATAAAAAAGTCCACAAAAACAATTTTAAATATAAAAAAGTCCACAAAAACAATTTCAGATATAAAAAGCCGACAAAAACAATTTTAAATATAAAAAAGTCGACAAAAACATTTCTAAATATAAAAAAGTCCACAAAAACAATTTTAAGTACAAAAAAGTCGACAAAAACAACTTTAAATATAAAAAGTCCACAAAAACAATTTTAAATATAAAAAAGTCCACAAAAACAATTTTAAATATAAATAAGTCCACAAAAACAATTTTAAACATAAAAAAGTACAAAAACAATTTTAAATATAAAAAGTCCACAAAAACAATTTTAAATACAAAAGTCCACAAAAACAATTTTAAATATAAAAAAGTCGACAAAAACAATTTTAAATACAAAAAAGTCCACAAAAACAATTTTAAATATAAAAAGTCCACAAAAACAATTTTAAATATAAAAAGTCCACAAAAACAATTTTAAATATAAAAAAGTCCACAAAACAATTTTAAATATAAAAAGTCCACAAAAACAATTTTAAATACAAAAAGTCGACAAAAACAATTTTAAATATAAAAAAGTCCACAAAAACAATTTTAAATATAAAAAGTCCACAAAAACAATTTTAAATACAAAAAGTCGACAAAAACAATTTTAAATAAAAAAGTCCACAAAAACAATTTTAAATATAAAAAAGTCGACAAAAACAATTTTAAATATAAAAAAGTCCACAAAAACAATTTTAAACATAAAAAAGTCCACAAAAACAATTTTAAATATAAAAAAGTCCACAAAAACAATTTTAAATATAAAAAAGTACAAAAACAATTTTAAATATAAAAAGTCGACAAAAACAATTTTAAATACAAAAAAGTCCACAAAAACAATTTCAGATATAAAAGCCGACAAAAACAATTTTAAATATAAAAAAGTCGACAAAAGCATTTTAAATATAAAAAAGTCCACAAAAACAATTTTAAATAAAAAAGTCGACAAAAACAATTTTAAATATAAAAAGGTCCACAAAAACAATTTTAAATATAAAAAAGTCCACAAAAACAATTTTAAATATAAAAAGTCACAAAAACAATTTTAAATACTAAAAAGTCGACAAAAACAATTTTAAATATAAAAAAGTCGACAAAAACATTTTAAATATAAAAAAGTCCACAAAAACAATTTTAAATACAAAAAAGTCGACAAAAACAATTTTAAATATAAAAAAGTCCACAAAAACAATTTTAAATAAAAAAGTCCACAAAAACAATTTTAAATATAAAAAAGTCCACAAAAACAATCCTAAACATAAAAAAGTCCACAAAAACAATTTTAAATATAAAAAGGTCGACAAAACAATTTTAAATATAAAAAAGTCCACAAAACAATTTTAAATATAAAAAAGTCGACAAAAACAATTTTAAATATAAAAAAGTCCACAAAAACAATTTTAAATATAAAAAGTCGACAAAAACAATTTTAAATATAAAAAGTCCACAAAAACAATTTTAAATATAAAAAGTCGACAAAAACAATTTTAAATAAAAAAGTCCACAAAAACAATTTTAAATATAAAAAAGTCGACAAAAACAATTTTAAATATAAAAAGTCCACAAAAACAATTTTAAATATAAAAAAGTCCACAAAAACAATTTTAAATATAAAAAGTCCACAAAAACAATTTTAAATATAAAAAAGTCGACAAAAACAATTTTAAATATAAAAAGTCCACAAAAACAATTTTAAATATAAAAAAGCCGACAAAAACAATTTTAAATATAAAAAAGTCGACAAAAACAATTTTAAATATAAAAAAGTCCACAAAAACAATTTTAAATATAAAAAGTCGACAAAAACAATTTTAAATATAAAAAGTCCACAAAAACAATTTTAAATATAAAAAGTCCACAAAAACAATTTTAAATATAAAAAAGTCCACAAAAACAATTTTAAATATAAAAAAGTCGACAAAAACAATTTTAAATATAAAAAAGTCCACAAAAACAATCTTAATATAAAAAAGTCCACAAAAACAATTTTAAATATAAAAAAGTCGACAAAAACAATTCTAAATATAAAAAAGTCCACAAAAACAATTTTAATATAAAAAAGTCCACAAAAACAATCTTAGATATAAAAAAGCCGACAAAAACAATTTTAAATATAAAAAAGTCACGAAAGCATTTCTAAATATAAAAAAGTCCACAAAAACAATTTTAAGTACAAAAAAAGTCGACAAAGACAACTAAATATAAAAAGGTCCACAAAAACAATTTTAAATATAAAAAAGCCCACAAAAACAATTTTAAATATAAATAAGTCCACAAAAACAATCCTAAACATAAAAAAGTACAGAAAACAATTTTAAATATAAAAAGGTCGACAAAAACAATTTTAAATACAAAAAGTCCACAAAAACAATTTGAATATAAAAAGTCGACAAAAACAATTTTAAATAAAAAAGTCCACAAAAACAATTTTAAATATAAAAAGTCACAAAAACAATTTTAAATATAAAAAAGTCCACAAAAACAATTTAAATATAAAAAAGTCAAAAACAATCTTAAATATAAAAAAGTCCACAAAAACAATTTTAAATATAAAAAGTCCACAAAAACAATTTTAAATACAAAAAGTCCACAAAAACAATTTAAATATAAAAAGTCACAAAAACAATTTTAACAAAAAAGTCGACAAAAACAATTTTAAATATAAAAAGTCCACAAAAACAATTTAGATATAAAAGTCGACAAAAACAATTTTAAATATAAAAAAGTCGACAAAAACAATAAATATAAAAAGTCCACAAAAACAATTTTAAGTACAAAAAAGTCGACAAAGACAATTTAAATATAAAAAGGTCCACAAAAACAATTTTAAACATAAAAAAGTCCACAAAAACAATTTTAAATATAAATAAGTCCACAAAAACAATCCTAAACATAAAAAAGTACACAAAAACAATTTTAAATATAAAAAGGTCGACAAAAACAATTTTAAAATAAAAAAGTCCACAAAAACAATTTTAAATATAAAAAAGTCGACAAAAACAATTTTAAATAAAAAAGTCCACAAAAACAATTTTAAATATAAAAAGTCGACAAAAACAATTTTAAATATAAAAAGTCACAAAAACAATGTTAAATATAAAAAAGTCGAAAAAACAATCTTAAGTATAAAAAAGTCCACAAAAACAATTTTAAATATAAAAAAGTCCACAAAAACAATTTTAAATATAAAAAACACAAAAACAATTTTAAATATAAAAAGTCCACAAAAACAATTTTAAATATAAAAGCCCACAAAAATTTTAAATATAAAAAACCACAAAAACAGTTTTAAATATAAAAAGTCGACAAAAACAATTTTAAATATAAAAAAGTCCACAAAAACAATTTTAAATATAAAAAAGTCCACAAAAACAATTTCAAATATAAAAGTCGACAAAAACAATTTTAAATATAAAAAGTCCACAAAAACAATTTTAAATGCAAAAAGTCCACAAAAACAATCTTAGATATAAAAAAGCCGACAAAAACAATTTTTAAATAAAAAAGTCGACGAAAGCATTTCTAAATATAAAAAGTCCACAAAAACAATTTTAAGTACAAAAAGTCGACAAAGACAATTTTAAATATGAAAAAGTCCACAAAAACAATTTTAAATATAAAAAGCCCACAAAAACAATTTTAAATATAAAAAAGTCCACAAAAACAATTTTAAACATAAAAAAGTACAGAAAACAATTTTAAATATAAAAGGTCGACAAAAACAATTTTAAATACAAAAAGTCCACAAAAACAATTTTAAATATAAAGTCGACAAAAACAATTTTAAATATAAAAAGTCCACAAAAACAATTTTAAATATAAAAAGTCGACAAAAACAATTTTAAATATAAAAAAGTCCACAAAAACAATTTTAAATATAAAAAGTCGACAAAAACAATCTTAAGTATAAAAAAGTCCACAAAAACAATTTTATAAAAAGTCCACAAAAACAATTTTAACATAAAAAAGTCCACAAAAACAATTTTAAATATAAAAAGTCCACAAAAACAATTTTAAATATAAAAAAGTCGACAAAAACAATTTTAAATATAAAAAAGTCACAAAAACAATTTCAGATATAAAAAAGTCCACAAAAACAATTTTAAATATAAAAAAGTCGACAAAAACATTTTAAATATAAAAAAGTCCACAAAAACAATTTTAAGTACAAAAAAGTCCACAAAAACAACCTTAAATATAAAAAGGTCCACAAAAACAATTTTAAATATAAAAAAGTCCACAAAAACAATTTTAAATATAAAAAAGTCCACAAAAAACATTTAAACATAAAAAAGTACAGAAAACAATTTTAAATATAAAAAAGTCGACAAAAACAATTTTAAATACAAAAAAGTCACAAAAACAATTTTAAATATAAAAAAGTCCACAAAAACAATTTTAAATATAAAAAAGTCCACAAAAACAATTTTAAATATAAAAAGTCGACAAAAACAATTTAAATATAAAAAAGTCCACAAAAACAATTTTAAATATAAAAAAGTCCACAAAAACAATTTTAAATATAAAAAGTCCACAAAAACAATTTTAAATATAAAAAGGTCGACAAAAACAATTTTAAATATAAAAAAGTCCACAAAAACAATTTCATATAAAAAAGTCGACAAAAACAATTTTAAATATAAAAAGTCGACAAAAGCATTTTAAATATAAAAAAGTCCACAAAAACAATTTTAAGTACAAAAAAGTCGACAAAGACAACTTTAAATATAAAAAAGTCCACAAAAACAATTTTAAACATAAAAAGTCCACAAAAACAATTTTAAATATAAAAAAGTCCACAAAAACAATTTTAAATATAAAAAGTCGACAAAAACAATTTTAAATATAAAAAAGTCCACAAAAACAATTTAAATATAAAAAAGTCCACAAAAACAATTTTAAATATAAAAAAGTCCACAAAAACAATTTTAAATATAAAAAGTCCACAAAAACAATTTTTAATGCAAAAAAGTCCACAAAAACAATTTAAATATAAAAAAGTCCACAAAAACAATTTTAAATATAAAAAAGTCGACAAAACAATTCTAAATATAAAAAAGTCCACAAAAACAATTTTAAATACAAAAAGTCGACAAAAACAATTTTAAATATAAAAAAGTCCACAAAAACAATTTTAAATATAAAAAAGTCCACAAAAACAATTTTAAATATAAAAAGCCCACAAAAAGAATTCTAAATATAAAAAGTCCACAAAAACAATTTTACATAAAAAAAGTCCACAAAAACAATTTTAAACATAAAAAAGTCCACAAAAACAATTTTAAATATAAAAAAGTCGACAAAAATAATTTTAAATACAAAAAAGTCCACAAAAACAATTTTAAATATAAAAAGTCGACAAAAACAATTTTAAATATAAAAAAGTCCACAAAAACAATGTTAAATATAAAAAAGTCGAAAAAACAATCCTAAGTATAAAAAAGTCCACAAAAACAATTTTAAATATAAAAAAGTCCACAAAAACAATTTTAAATATAAAAAAGTCCACAAAAACAATTTTAAATATAAAAAGTCCACAAAAACAATTTTAAATATAAAAAAGTCGACAAAAACAATTTTAAATATAAAAAAGTCCACAAAAACAATTTCAAACATAAAAAAGTCCACAAAAACAATTTTAAATATAAAAAAGTCGACAAAAGCATTTCTAAATATAAAAAAGTCCACAAAAACAATTTTAAATATAAAAAGTCGACAAAAACAATTTTAGATATAAAAAGGTCCACAAAAACAATTTTAAACATAAAAAGCCCACAAAAACAATTTTAAATATAAAAAGTCCACAAAAACAATTTAAATATAAAAAAGTACAGAAAAACAATTTTAAATATAAAAAAGTCACAAAAACAATTTTAAATACAAAAAGTCCACAAAAACAATTTTAAATATAAAAAAGTCCACAAAAATAATTTTAAATACAAAAAAAGTCTACAAAAACAATTTTAAATATAAAAAGTCGACAAAAACAATTATAAAAAAGTCCACAAAAACAATTTTAAATATAAAAAAGTCCACAAAAACAATTTTAAATATAAAAAGTCCACAAAAACAATTTTAAATATAAAAAAGTCGACAAAAACAATTTTAAATATAAAAAAGTCCACAAAAACAATTTCAAATATAAAAAAGTCGACAAAAACAATTTTAAATATAAAAAGTCGACAAAAGCAATTTTAAATATAAAAAAGTCCACAAAAACAATTTTTATATATAAAAAAGTCGACAAAGACAATTTTAAATATAAAAAAGTCCACAAAAACAATTTTAAATATAAAAAAGTCCACAAAAACAATTTTAAATATAAATAAGTCCACAAAAACAATCCTAAACATAAAAAAGTACAAAAACAATTTTAAATATAAAAAAGTCGACAAAAACAATTTTAAATAAAAAGTCCACAAAAACAATTTTAAATATAAAAAAGTCGACAAAAACAATTTTAAATATAAAAAAGTCCACAAAAACAATTTTAAATATAAAAAGTCGACAAAAACAATTTTAAATATAAAAAAGTCACAAAAACAATTTTAAATATAAAAAAGTCCACAAAAACAATCTTAAGTATAAAAAAGTCCACAAAAACAATTTTAAATATAAAAAAGTCCACAAAAACAATTTAAATATAAAAAAGTCCACAAAAACAATTTTAAATATAAAAGTCCACAAAAACAATTTTAAATACAAAAAGTCGACAAAACAATTTTAAATATAAAAAGTCCACAAAACAATTTTAAATATAAAAAAGCCGACAAAAACAATTTTAAATATAAAAACAAAGTTTCTAAATATAAAAAGTCCACAAAAACAATTTTAAGTAAAAAAGTCGACAAAAACAATTTTAAATATAAAAAGTCCACAAAAACAATTTTAAACATAAAAAGTCACAAAAACAATTTTAAATATAAAAAGTCCACAAAAACAATTTTAAACATAAAAAAGTACAAAAACAATTTTAAATATAAAAAGGTCGACAAAAACAATTTTAAAATAAAAAAAGTCCACAAAAACAATTTTAAATATAAAAAGTCGACAAAAACAATTTTAAATATAAAAAAGTCCACAAAAACAATTTTAAATATAAAAAGTCGACAAAAACAATTTTAAATATAAAAAAGTCCACAAAAACAATTTTAAATAAAAAGTCCACAAAAACAATTTTAAATATAAAAAGTCCACAAAAACAATTTTAAATAAAAAAGTCGACAAAAACAATTTTAAATATAAAAAAGTCCACAAAAACAATTTGATATAAAAAAGCCGACAAAAACAATTTTAAATATAAAAAAGTCGACAAAAGCATTTTAAATATAAAAAAGTCCACAAAAACAATTTTAAGTACAAAAAAGTCGACAAAAACAATTTTAGATATAAAAAAGTCCACAAAAACAATTTTAAACATAAAAAAGCCCACAAAAACAATTTTAAATATAAAAAGTCCACAAAAACAATTTTAAATATAAAAAAGTCGACAAAAACAATTTTAAATATAAAAAAGTCCACAAAAACAATTTTAAATATAAAAAGTCCACAAAAACAATTTCAAATATAAAAAAGTCGACAAAAACAATTCTAAATATAAAAAAGTCCACAAAAACAATTTTTAATGCAAAAAAGTCCACAAAAACAATCTTAAATATAAAAAAGTCCACAAAAACAATTTTAAATATAAAAAGTCGACAAAAGCATTTTAAATATAAAAAAGTCCACAAAAACAATTTTAAGCAAAAAAGTCGACAAAGACAACCTTAAATATAAAAAGTCCACAAAAACAATTTTAAACATAAAAAAGTCCACAAAAACAATTTTAAATATAAAAAAGTCCACAAAAACAATCCTAAACATAAAAAAGTACAAAAACAATTTTAAATATAAAAAGGTCGACAAAAACAATTTTAAATAAAAAAAGTCCACAAAAACAATTTTAAATATAAAAAAGTCGACAAAAACAATTTTAAATAAAAAAGTCCACAAAAACAATTTTAAATATAAAAAGTCGACAAAAACAATTTTAAATATAAAAAAGTCCACAAAAACAATTTTAAATATAAAAAAGTCCACAAAAACAATCTTAAATATAAAAAAGTCCACAAAAACAATTTTAAATATAAAAAGTCCACAAAAACAATTTTAAATACAAAAAAGTCCACAAAAACAATTTTAAATATAAAAAGTCCACAAAAACAATTTTAAATATAAAAAGTCGACAAAAACAATTTTAAATATAAAAAAGTCCACAAAAACAATTTTAATATAAAAAGTCGACAAAAACAATTTTAAATATAAAAAAGTCGACAAAAACATTTCTAAATATAAAAAAGTCCACAAAAACAATTTTAAATACAAAAAAGTCGACAAAACAATTTTAAATATAAAAAGGTCCACAAAAACAATTTTAAACATAAAAAAGTCCACAAAAACAATTTTAAATATAAAAAAGTCCACAAAAACAATTTTAAACATAAAAAAGTACAAAAAACAATTTTAAATATAAAAAAGTCGACAAAAACAATTTTAAATACAAAAAGTCCACAAAAACAATTTTAAATATAAAAAAGTCCACAAAAACAATTTTAAATATAAAAAGTCCACAAAAACAATTTTAAATATAAAAAGTCGACAAAAACAATTTTAAATATAAAAAAGTCCACAAAAACAATTTCAAATATAAAAAAGCCGACAAAAACAATTTTAAATATAAAAAAGTCGACAAAAACATTTCTAAATATAAAAAAGTCCACAAAAACAATTTTAAGTACAAAAAAGTCGACAAAGACAACTTTAAATATAAAAAGGTCCACAAAAACAATTTTAAATATAAAAAAGCCCACAAAAACAATTTTAAATATAAAAAAGTCCACAAAAACAATTTTAAATATAAAAAGTCGACAAAAACAATTTTAAATATAAAAAAGTCCACAAAAACAATTTTAAATATAAAAAAGTCCACAAAAACAATTAAATATAAAAAAGTCGACAAAAACAATTCTAAATATAAAAAAGTCCACAAAAGCAATTTTTAATGCAAAAAGTCCACAAAAACAATTTAGATATAAAAAAGCCGACAAAAACAATTTTAAATATAAAAAAGTCGACAAAAACATTTCTAAATATAAAAAAGTCCACAAAAACAATTTTAAGTACAAAAAAGTCGACAAAGACAACCTTAAATATAAAAAGTCCACAAAAACAATTTTAAACATAAAAAGCCCACAAAAACAATTTTAAATATAAAAAAGTCCACAAAAACAATTTTAAATAAAAAAGTCCACAAAAACAATTTTAAATATAAAAAGTCCACAAAAACAATTTTAAATATAAAAAGTCCACAAAAACAATTTTAAATATAAAAAAGTCGACAAAAACAATTTTAAATATAAAAAAGTCCACAAAAACAATTTTAGATATAAAAAAGCCGACAAAAACAATTTTAAATATAAAAAAGTCCACAAAAACAATTTTAAATATAAAAAAGTCCACAAAAACAATTTTAAACATAAAAAAGTACACAAAAACAATTTTAAATATAAAAAGGTCGACAAAAACAATTTTAAATACAAAAAAAGTCCACAAAAACAATTTTAAATATAAAAAAGTCGACAAAAACAATTTTAAATATAAAAAAGTCCACAAAAACAATTTTAAACATAAAAAAGTACACAAAAACAAAATATAAAAAAGTCGACAAAAACAATTTTAAATATAAAAAAGTCCACAAAAACAATTTTAAATATAAAAAAGTCGACAAAAACAATTTTAAATACAAAAAGTCCACAAAAACAATTTTAAATATAAAAAGTCGACAAAAACAATTTTAAATATAAAAAAGTCCACAAAAACAATTTTAAATATAAAAAAGTCGAAAAAACAATTTTAAATATAAAAAGTCCACAAAAACAATTTTAAATATAAAAAAGTCCACAAAAACAATTTTAAATATAAAAAAGTCCACAAAAACAATTTTAAATATAAAAAGTCCACAAAAACAATTTTAAATATAAAAAGTCCACAAAAACAATTTTAAATATAAAAAAGTCCACAAAAACAATTTCAAATATAAAAAAGCCGACAAAAACAATTTTAAATATAAAAAAGTCGACAAAAACAATTTTAAATATAAAAAAGTCCACAAAAACAATTTTAAATACAAAAAAGTCCACAAAAACAATTTTAAATATAAAAAGGTCCACAAAAACAATTTTAAACATAAAAAAGTCCACAAAAACAATTTTAAATATAAAAAGTCCACAAAAACAATTTTAAATATAAAAAGTCGACAAAAACAATTTTAAATATAAAAAGTCGACAAAAACAATTTTAAATACAAAAAAGTCCACAAAAACAATTTTAAATATAAAAAGTCGACAAAAACAATTTTAAATATAAAAAAGTCCACAAAAACAATTTTAAATATAAAAAAGTCGACAAAAACAATTTTAAATATAAAAAAGTCCACAAAAACAATTTTAAATATAAAAAAGTCCACAAAAACAATTTTAAATATAAAAAAGTCCACAAAAACAATTTTAAATATAAAAAGTCCACAAAACAATTTTAAATATAAAAAAGTCGACAAAAACAATTTTAAATATAAAAAGTCCACAAAAACAATTTCAGATATAAAAAAGCCGACAAAAACAATTTTAAATATAAAAAAGTCGACAAAAGCATTTTAAATATAAAAAAGTCCACAAAAACAATTTTAAGTACAAAAAAGTCGACAAAGACAACTTTAGATATAAAAAGGTCCACAAAAACAATTTTAAACATAAAAAAGTCCACAAAAACAATTTTAAATATAAAAAGTCCACAAAAACAATTTTAAATATAAAAAGTCGACAAAAACAATTTTAAATATAAAAAAGTCGACAAAAACATTTTAAATATAAAAAAGTCCACAAAAACAATTTTAAATATAAAAAGTCGACAAAAACAATTTTAAATATAAAAAGTCCACAAAAACAATTTTAAATATAAAAAGCCACAAAAACAATTTTAAATATAAAAAAGTCCACAAAACAATTTTAAATATAAAAAGTCGACAAAAACAATTTTAAATATAAAAAAGTCCACAAAAACAATTTTAAATATAAAAAAGTCCACAAAAACAATTTTAAATATAAAAAGTCGACAAAAACAATTTTAAATATAAAAAAGTCCACAAAAGCAATTTTTAATATAAAAAAGTCCACAAAAACAATTTAGATATAAAAAAGCCGACAAAAACAATTTTAAATATAAAAAAGTCGACAAAAACAATTTCTAAATATAAAAAAGTCCACAAAAACAATTTTAAGTACAAAAAAGTCGACAAAAACAATTTTAAATATAAAAAAGTCCACAAAAACAATTTTAAACATAAAAAAGTCCACAAAAACAATTTTAAATATAAAAAGTCCACAAAAACAATTTAAACATAAAAAAGTACACAAAACAATTTTAAATATAAAAAGTCGACAAAAACAATTTTAAATAAAAAAGTCCACAAAAACAATTTTAAATATAAAAAAGTCGACAAAAACAATTTTAAATATAAAAAAGTCCACAAAAACAATTTTAAATATAAAAAGTCGACAAAAACAATTTTAAATATAAAAAAGTCCACAAAAACAATTTTAAATATAAAAAGTCGAAAAAACAATTTTAAATATAAAAAAGTCCACAAAAACAATTTTAAATATAAAAAAGTCCACAAAAACAATTTTAAATATAAAAAAGTCGACAAAAACAATTTTAAATATAAAAAAGTCCACAAAAACAATCTTAAATATAAAAAAGTCCACAAAAACAATTTTAAATATAAAAAAGTCGACAAAAACAATTTTAAATATAAAAAAGTCCACAAAAACAATTTTAATATAAAAAAGTCCACAAAAACAATTTTAGATATAAAAAAGCCGACAAAAACAATTTTAAATATAAAAAAGTCGACAAAAACATTTTAAATATAAAAAAGTCCACAAAAACAATTTTAAGTACAAAAAAGTCGACAAAAACAATTTAAATATAAAAAAGTCCACAAAAACAATTTTAAACATAAAAAAGTCCACAAAAACAATTTTAAATATAAATAAGTCCACAAAAACAATCCTAAACATAAAAAAGTACAAAAACAATTTTAAATATAAAAAAGTCGACAAAAACAATTTTAAATAAAAAAGTCCACAAAAACAATTTTAAATATAAAAAGTCGACAAAAACAATTTTAAATACAAAAAAGTCCACAAAAACAATTTTAAATATAAAAAGTCGACAAAAACAATTTTAAATATAAAAAGTCCACAAAAACAATTTTAAATATAAAAAAGTCGACAAAAACAATTTTAAATAAAAAAGTCCACAAAAACAATTTTAAATATAAAAAGTCCACAAAAACAATTTTAAATATAAAAAAGTCCACAAAAACAATTTTAAATATAAAAAGTCCACAAAAACAATTTTAAATATAAAAAAGTCGACAAAAACAATTTTAAATATAAAAAAGTCCACAAAAACAATTTCAGATATAAAAAAGCCGACAAAAACAATTTTAAATATAAAAAAGTCGACAAAAGCATTTTAAATATAAAAAGTCCACAAAAACAATTTTAAGTACAAAAAAGTCGACAAAGACAACCTTAAATATAAAAAGGTCCACAAAAACAATTTTAAACATAAAAAAGTCCACAAAAACAATTTTAAATATAAATAAGTCCACAAAAACAATTTAAACATAAAAAAGTACACAAAAACAATTTTAAATATAAAAAGTCGACAAAAACAATTTTAAATACAAAAAAGTCCACAAAAACAATTTTAAATATAAAAAAGTCGACAAAAACAATTTTAAATACAAAAAGTCCACAAAAACAATTTTAAATATAAAAAGTCGACAAAAACAATTTTAAATATAAAAAAGTCCACAAAAACAATGTTAAATATAAAAAAGTCCAAAAAACAATCTTAAGTATAAAAAAGTCCACAAAAACAATTTTAAATATAAAAAAGTCCACAAAAACAATTTTAAGTATAAAAAAGTCGACAAAAACAATTTAAATATAAAAAGTCCACAAAAACAATTTTAAACATAAAAAAGCCCACAAAAACAATTTTAAATATAAAAAAGTCCACAACAACAATTTTAAATACTAAAAAGTCGACAAAAACAATTTTAAATATAAAAAAGTCCACAAAAACAATCTTAAAGATAAAAAAGTCCACAAAAACAATTTCAAATATAAAAAAGTCGACAAAAACAATTCTAAATATAAAAAAGTCCACAAAAACAATTTTTAATGCAAAAAAGTCCACAAAAACAATCTTAGATATAAAAAAGCCGACAAAAACAATTTTAAATATAAAAAAGTCGACAAAAACATTTCTAAATATAAAAAAGTCCACAAAAACAATTTTAAGTACAAAAAAGTCGACAAAGACAACCTTAAATATAAAAGGTCCACAAAAACAATTTTAAACATAAAAAAGCCCACAAAAACAATTTTAAATATAAAAAGTCCACAAAAACAATCCTAAACATAAAAAAGTACAGAAAAACAATTTTAAATATAAAAAGGTCGACAAAAACAATTTTAAATACAAAAAGTCCACAAAAACAATTTTAAATATAAAAAAGTCGACAAAAACAATTTTAAATATAAAAAAGTCCACAAAAACAATTTTAAATATAAAAAGTCGACAAAAACAATTTTAAATATAAAAAAGTCCACAAAAACAATTTTAAATATAAAAAAGTCGACAAAAACAATTTTAAATATAAAAAAGTCCACAAAAACAATTTTAAATATAAAAAGTCCACAAAAACAATTTTAAATACAAAAAAGTCCACAAAAACAATTTTAAATATAAAAAGTGCACAAAAACAATTTTAAATACAAAAAAGTCGACAAAAACAATTTTAAATATAAAAAAGTCCACAAAAACAATTTCAATATAAAAAGGCCGACAAAAACAATTTTAAATATAAAAAAGTCGACGAAAGCATTTTAAATATAAAAAAGTCCACAAAAACAATTTTAAGTACAAAAAAGTCGACAAAGACAACTTTAGATATAAAAAGGTCCACAAAAACAATTTTAAACATAAAAAAGTCCACAAAAACAATTTTAAATATAAATAAGTCCACAAAAACAATCCTAAACATAAAAAAGTACAAAAACAATTTTAAATATAAAAAGTCGACAAAAACAATTTTAAATACAAAAAAGTCCACAAAAACAATTTTAAATATAAAAAAGTCGACAAAAATAATTTTAAATATAAAAAAGTCCACAAAAACAATTTTAAATATAAAAAGTCGACAAAAACAATTTTAAATATAAAAAAGTCCACAAAAACAATTTTAAATACAAAAAGTCCACAAAAACAATTTTAAATATAAAAAGTGCACAAAAACAATTTTAAATACAAAAAGTCGACAAAAACAATTTTAAATATAAAAAAGTCCACAAAAACAATTTCAGATATAAAAAAGCCGACAAAAACAATTTTAAATATAAAAAAGTCGACGAAAGCATTTTAAATATAAAAAAGTCCACAAAAACAATTTTAAGTACAAAAAAGTCGACAAAGACAACTTTAGATATAAAAAGGTCCACAAAAACAATTTTAAACATAAAAAAGCCCACAAAAACAATTTTAAATATAAAAAAGTCCACAACAACAGTTTTAAATACTAAAAAGTCGACAAAAACAATTTTAAATATAAAAAAGTCCACAAAAACAATCTTAAAGATAAAAAAGTCCACAAAAACAATTTCAAATATAAAAAAGTCGACAAAAACAATTCTAAATATAAAAAAGTCCACAAAAGCAATTTTTAATGCAAAAAAGTCCACAAAAACAATCTTAGATATAAAAAAGCCGACAAAAACAATTTTAAATATAAAAAAGTCGACGAAAGCATTTCTAAATATAAAAAAGTCCACAAAAACAATTTTAAGTACAAAAAAGTCGACAAAGACAACCTTTAAATATAAAAAGGTCCACAAAAACAATTTTAAACATAAAAAAGCCCACAAAAACAATTTTAAATATAAATAAGTCCACAAAAACAATCCTAAACATAAAAAAGTACAGAAAAACAATTTTAAATATAAAAAGGTCGACAAAAACAATTTTAAATACAAAAAAGTCCACAAAAACAATTTTAAATATAAAAAAGTCGACAAAAATAATTTTAAATACAAAAAAGTCCACAAAAACAATTTTAAATATAAAAAGTCGACAAAAACAATTT
Organism: Baylisascaris procyonis; assembly: GCA_037389465.1. Lineage (NCBI taxonomy): Eukaryota > Metazoa > Nematoda > Chromadorea > Rhabditida > Ascarididae > Baylisascaris > Baylisascaris procyonis. Next base: position 22,470 of record JAZARR010000272.1, read on the forward strand.
TAAATATAAAAAAGTCCACAAAAACGATGTTAAATATAAAAAAGTCGAAAATAACAATCTTAAGTATAAAAAAGTCCACAAAAACAATTTTAAATATAAAAAAGTCCACAAAAACAATTTTAAATACAAAAAAGTCCACAAAAACAATTTTAAATATAAAAAGTGCACAAAAACAATTTTAAATACAAAAAGGTCGACAAAAACAATTTTAAATATAAAAAAGTCCACAAAAACAATTTCAGATATAAAAAAGCCGACAAAAACAATTTTAAATATAAAAAAGTCGACGAAAGCATTTCTAAATATAAAAAAGTCCACAAAAACAATTTTAAGTACAAAAAAGTCGACAAAGACAACTTTAGATATAAAAAGGTCCACAAAAACAATTTTAAACATAAAAAAGCCCACAAAAACAATTTTAAATATAAATAAGTCCACAAAAACAATCCTAAACATAAAAAAGTACAGAAAAACAATTTTAAATATAAAAAGGTCGACAAAAACAATTTTAAATACAAAAAAGTCCACAAAAACAATTTTAAATATAAAAAAGTCGACAAAAATAATTTTAAATACAAAAAAGTCCACAAAAACAATTTTAAATATAAAAAGTCGACAAAAACAATTTTAAATATAAAAAAGTCCACAAAAACAATTTTAAATACAAAAAAGTCCACAAAAACAATTTTAAATATAAAAAGTGCACAAAAACAATTTTAAATACAAAAAGGTCGACAAAAACAATTTTAAATATAAAAAAGTCCACAAAAACAATTTCAGATATAAAAAAGCCGACAAAAACAATTTTAAATATAAAAAAGTCGACGAAAGCATTTCTAAATATAAAAAAGTCCACAAAAACAATTTTAAGTACAAAAAAGTCGACAAAGACAACTTTAGATATAAAAAGGTCCACAAAAACAATTTTAAACATAAAAAAGCCCACAAAAACAATTTTAAATATAAAAAAGTCCACAACAACAGTTTTAAATACTAAAAAGTCGACAAAAACAATTTTAAATATAAAAAAGTCCACAAAAACAATCTTAAATATAAAAAAGTCCACAAAAACAATTTCAAATATAAAAAAGTCGAAAATAACAATCTTAAGTATAAAAAAGTCCACAAAAACAATTTTAAATATAAAAAAGTCCACAAAAACAATTTTAAATACAAAAAAGTCCACAAAAACAATTTTAAATATAAAAAGTGCACAAAAACAATTTTAAATACAAAAAGGTCGACAAAAACAATTTTAAATATAAAAAAGTCCACAAAAACAATTTAATATAAAAAAGCCGACAAAAACAATTTTAAATATAAAAAAGTCGACGAAAGCATTTTAAATATAAAAAAGTCCACAAAAACAATTTTAAGTACAAAAAAGTCGACAAAACAACCTTAAATATAAAAAGGTCCACAAAAACAATTTTAAATATAAAAAAGTCCACAAAAACAATTTTAAATATAAATAAGTCCACAAAAACAATCCTAAACATAAAAAAAACAGAAAAACAATTTTAAATATAAAAAGGTCGACAAAAACAATTTTAAATACAAAAAAGTCCACAAAAACAATTTTAAATATAAAAAAGTCGACAAAAATAATTTTAAATACAAAAAAGTCCACAAAAACAATTTTAAATATAAAAAGTCGACAAAAACAATTTTAAATACAAAAAAGTCCACAAAAACAATTTTAAATATAAAAAAGTCGACAAAAACAATTTTAAATACAAAAAAGTCCACAAAAACAATTTTAAATATAAAAAGTCGACAAAAACAATTTTAAATATAAAAAAGTCCACAAAAACAATTTTAAATACAAAAAAGTCCACAAAAACAATTTTAAATATAAAAAGTGCACAAAAACAATTTTAAATACAAAAAGGTCGACAAAAACAATTTTAAATATAAAAAAGTCCACAAAAACAATTTCAGATATAAAAAAGCCGACAAAAACAATTTTAAATATAAAAAAGTCGACGAAAGCATTTCTAAATATAAAAAAGTCCACAAAAACAATTTTAAGTACAAAAAAGTCGACAAAGACAACTTTAAATATAAAAAGGTCCACAAAAACAATTTTAAACATAAAAAAGCCCACAAAAACAATTTTAAATATAAAAAAGTCCACAACAACAGTTTTAAATACTAAAAAGTCGACAAAAACAATTTTAAATATAAAAAAGTCCACAAAAACAATTTCAGATATAAAAAAGCCGACAAAAACAATTTTAAATATAAAAAAGTCGACAAAAGCATTTCTAAATATAAAAAAGTCCACAAAAACAATTTTAAGTACAAAAAAGTCGACAAAAACAACTTTAAATATAAAAAGGTCCACAAAAACAATTTTAAACATAAAAAAGTCCACAAAAACAATTTTAAATATAAAAAAGTCCACAAAAACAATTTTAAATATAAAAAGTCGACAAAAACAATTTTAAATATAAAAAAGTCCACAAAAACAATCTTAAAGATAAAAAAGTCCACAAAAACAATTTCAAATATAAAAAAGTCGAAAATAACAATCTTAAGTATAAAAAAGTCCACAAAAACAATTTTAAATATAAAAAAGTCCACAAAAACAATTTTAAATACAAAAAGTCCACAAAAACAATTTTAAATATAAAAAGTGCACAAAAACAATTTTAAATACAAAAAGGTCGACAAAAACAATTTTAAATATAAAAAAGTCCACAAAAACAATTTCAGATATAAAAAAGCCGACAAAAACAATTTTAAATATAAAAAAGTCGACGAAAGCATTTCTAAATATAAAAAAGTCCACAAAAACAATTTTAAATACAAAAAAGTCGACAAGACAATTTTAAATATAAAAAGGTCCACAAAAACAATTTTAAACATAAAAAAGCCCACAAAAACAATTTTAAATATAAATAAGTCCACAAAAACAATCCTAAACATAAAAAAGTACAGAAAAACAATTTTAAATATAAAAAGGTCGACAAAAACAATTTTAAATACAAAAAAGTCCACAAAAACAATTTTAAATATAAAAAAGTCCACAAAAACAATTTTAAATACAAAAAAGTCCACAAAAACAATTTTAAATATAAAAAGTCGACAAAAACAATTTTAAATACAAAAAAGTCCACAAAAACAATTTTAAATATAAAAAAGTCGACAAAAATAATTTTAAATACAAAAAAGTCCACAAAAACAATTTTAAATATAAAAAGTCGACAAAAACAATTTTAAATATAAAAAAGTCCACAAAAACAATTTTAAATACAAAAAAGTCCACAAAAACAATTTTAAATATAAAAAGTGCACAAAAACAATTTTAAATATAAAAAGGTCCACAAAAACAATTTTAAATATAAAAAAGTCCACAAAAACAATTTCAGATATAAAAAAGCCGACAAAAACAATTTTAAATATAAAAAAGTCGACGAAAGCATTTCTAAATATAAAAAAGTCCACAAAAACAATTTTAAGTACAAAAAAGTCGACAAAGACAACTTTAGATATAAAAAGGTCCACAAAAACAATTTTAAACATAAAAAGCCCACAAAAACAATTTTAAATATAAAAAAGTCCACAACAACAATTTTAAATATAAAAAGTCGACAAAAACAATTCTAAATATAAAAAAGTCCACAAAAACAATTTTTAATGCAAAAAAGTCCACAAAAACAATCTTAGATATAAAAAGCCGACAAAAACAATTTTAAATATAAAAAAGTCGACGAAAGCATTTCTAAATATAAAAAAGTCCACAAAAACAATTTTAAGTACAAAAAAGTCGACAAAGACAACCTTAAATATAAAAAGGTCCACAAAAACAATTTTAAACATAAAAAAGCCCACAAAAACAATTTTAAATATAAATAAGTCCACAAAAACAATCCTAAACATAAAAAAGTACAAAAACAATTTTAAATATAAAAAGGTCGACAAAAACAATTTTAAATACAAAAAGTCCACAAAAACAATTTTAAATATAAAAAAGTCGACAAAAACAATTTTAAATACAAAAAAGTCCACAAAAACAATTTTAAATATAAAAAGTCGACAAAAACAATTTTAAATATAAAAAAGTCCACAAAAACAATGTTAAATATAAAAAAGTCGAAAAAACAATCTTAAGTATAAAAAAGTCGACAAAAACAATTTTAAATATAAAAAAGTCCACAAAAACAATTTTGAATACAAAAAAGTCCACAAAAACAATTTTAAATATAAAAAGTGCACGAAAACAATTTTAAATACAAAAAAGTCGACAAAAACAATTTTAAATATAAAAAGTCCACAAAAACAATTTCAGATATAAAAAAGCCGACAAAAACAATTTTAAATATAAAAAAGTCGACGAAAGCATTTCTAAATATAAAAAAGTCCACAAAAACAATTTTAAGTACAAAAAAGTCGACAAAGACAACTTTAGATATAAAAAGGTCCACAAAAACAATTTTAAACATAAAAAAGCCCACAAAAACAATTTTAAATATAAAAAAGTCCACAACAACAGTTTTAAATACTAAAAAGTCGACAAAAACAATACTAAATATAAAAAAGTCCACAAAAGCAATTTTTAATGCAAAAAAGTCCACAAAAACAATCTTAGATATAAAAAAGCCGACAAAAACAATTTTAAATATAAAAAAGTCGACGAAAGCATTTCTAAATATAAAAAAGTCCACAAAAACAATTTTAAGTACAAAAAAGTCGACAAAGACAACCTTAAATATAAAAAGGTCCACAAAAACAATTTTAAACATAAAAAAGCCCACAAAAACAATTTTAAATATAAATAAGTCCACAAAAACAATCCTAAACATAAAAAAGTACAGAAAAACAATTTTAAATATAAAAAGGTCGACAAAAACAATTTTAAATACAAAAAGTCCACAAAAACAATTTTAAATATAAAAAAGTCGACAAAAATAATTTTAAATACAAAAAAGTCCACAAAAACAATTTTAAATATAAAAAGTCGACAAAAACAATTTTAAATATAAAAAAGTCCACAAAAACAATTTTAAATATAAAAAAGTCGAAAATAACAATCTTAAGTATAAAAAAGTCGACAAAAACAATTTTAAATATAAAAAAGTCCACAAAAACAATTTTAAATACAAAAAAGTCCACAAAAACAATTTTAAATATAAAAAGTGCACAAAAACAATTTTAAATACAAAAAGGTCGACAAAAACAATTTTAAATATAAAAAGGTCCACAAAAACAATTTCAGATATAAAAAAGCCGACAAAAACAATTTTAAATATAAAAAAGTCGACGAAAGCATTTCTAAATATAAAAAAGTCCACAAAAACAATTTTAAGTACAAAAAAGTCGACAAAGACAACTTTAGATATAAAAAGGTCCACAAAAACAATTTTAAACATAAAAAAGCCCACAAAAACAATTTTAAATATAAAAAAGTCCACAACAACAGTTTTAAATACTAAAAAGTCGACAAAAACAATTTTAAATATAAAAAAGTCCACAAAAACAATCTTAAAGATAAAAAAGTCCACAAAAACAATTTCAAATATAAAAAAGTCGACAAAAACAATTCTAAATATAAAAAAGTCCACAAAAGCAATTTTTAATGCAAAAAAGTCCACAAAAACAATCTTAGATATAAAAAAGCCGACAAAAACAATTTTAAATATAAAAAAGTCGACGAAAGCATTTCTAAATATAAAAAAGTCCACAAAAACAATTTTAAGTACAAAAAAGTCGACAAAGACAACCTTAAATATAAAAAGGTCCACAAAAACAATTTTAAACATAAAAAAGCCCACAAAAACAATTTTAAATATAAATAAGTCCACAAAAACAATCCTAAACATAAAAAAGTACAGAAAAACAATTTTAAATATAAAAAGGTCGACAAAAACAATTTTAAATACAAAAAAGTCCACAAAAACAATTTTAAATATAAAAAAGTCGACAAAAATAATTTTAAATACAAAAAAGTCCACAAAAACAATTTTAAATATAAAAAGTCGACAAAAACAATTTTAAATATAAAAAAGTCCACAAAAACGATGTTAAATATAAAAAAGTCGAAAATAACAATCTTAAGTATAAAAAAGTCCACAAAAACAATTTTAAATATAAAAAAGTCCACAAAAACAATTTTAAATACAAAAAAGTCCACAAAAACAATTTTAAATATAAAAAGTGCACAAAAACAATTTTAAATACAAAAAGGTCGACAAAAACAATTTTAAATATAAAAAAGTCCACAAAAACAATTTCAGATATAAAAAAGCCGACAAAAACAATTTTAAATATAAAAAAGTCGACGAAAGCATTTCTAAATATAAAAAAGTCCACAAAAACAATTTTAAGTACAAAAAAGTCGACAAAGACAACCTTAAATATAAAAAGGTCCACAAAAACAATTTTAAACATAAAAAAGCCCACAAAAACAATTTTAAATATAAATAAGTCCACAAAAACAATCCTAAACATAAAAAAGTACAGAAAAACAATTTTAAATATAAAAAGGTCGACAAAAACAATTTTAAATACAAAAAAGTCCACAAAAACAATTTTAAATATAAAAAAGTCGACAAAAATAATTTTAAATACAAAAAAGTCCACAAAAACAATTTTAAATATAAAAAGTCGACAAAAACAATTTTAAATATAAAAAAGTCCACAAAAACAATGTTAAATATAAAAAAGTCGAAAAAACAATCTTAAGTATAAAAAAGTCCACAAAAACAATTTTAAATATAAAAAAGTCCACAAAAACAATTTTAAGTACAAAAAAGTCGACAAAGACAACTTTAGATATAAAAAGGTCCACAAAAACAATTTTAAACATAAAAAAGTCCACAAAAACAATTTTAAATATAAAAAAGTCCACAAAAACAATTTTAAATACTAAAAAGTCGACAAAAACAATTTTAAATATAAAAAAGTCCACAAAAACAATCTTAAAGATAAAAAAGTCCACAAAAACAATTTCAAATATAAAAAAGTCGACAAAAACAATTCTAAATATAAAAAAGTCCACAAAAGCAATTTTTAATGCAAAAAAGTCCACAAAAACAATCTTAGATATAAAAAAGCCGACAAAAACAATTTTAAATATAAAAAAGTCGACGAAAGCATTTCTAAATATAAAAAAGTCCACAAAAACAATTTTAAATATAAAAAGGTCGACAAAAACAATTTTAAATACAAAAAAGTCCACAAAAACAATTTTAAATATAAAAAAGTCGACAAAAATAATTTTAAATACAAAAAAGTCCACAAAAACAATTTTAAATATAAAAAGTCGACAAAAACAATTTTAAATATAAAAAAGTCCACAAAAACAATGTTATATATAAAAAAGTCGAAAAAACAATCCTAAGTATAAAAAAGTCCACAAAAACAATTTTAAATACAAAAAAGTCCACAAAAACAATTTTAAATATAAAAAGTGCACAAAAACAATTTTAAATACAAAAAGGTCGACAAAAACAATTTTAAATATAAAAAAGTCCACAAAAACAATTTCAGATATAAAAAAGCCGACAAAAACAATTTTAAATATAAAAAAGTCGACAAAAACAATTTTAAATACAAAAAAGTCCACAAAAACAATTTTAAATATAAAAAAGTCCACAAAAACAATTTTAAATACAAAAAGTCCACAAAAACAATTTTAAATATAAAAAGTGCACAAAAACAATTTTAAATACAAAAAGGTCGACAAAAACAATTTTAAATATAAAAAAGTCCACAAAAACAATTTCAGATATAAAAAAGCCGACAAAAACAATTTTAAATATAAAAAAGTCGACGAAAGCATTTCTAAATATAAAAAAGTCCACAAAAACAATTTTAAGTACAAAAAAGTCGACAAAGACAACTTTAGATATAAAAAGGTCCACAAAAACAATTTTAAACATAAAAAAGCCCACAAAAACAATTTTAAATATAAAAAAGTCCACAACAACAGTTTTAAATACTAAAAAGTCGACAAAAACAATTTTAAATATAAAAAAGTCCACAAAAACAATCTTAAAGATAAAAAAGTCCACAAAAACAATTTCAAATATAAAAAAGTCGACAAAAACAATTCTAAATATAAAAAAGTCCACAAAAGCAATTTTTAATGCAAAAAAGTCCACAAAAAAATCTTAGATATAAAAAAGCCGACAAAAACAATTTTAAATATAAAAAAGTCGACGAAAGCATTTCTAAATATAAAAAAGTCCACAAAAACAATTTTAAGTACAAAAAAGTCGACAAAGACAACCTTAAATATAAAAAGGTCCACAAAAACAATTTTAAACATAAAAAAGCCCACAAAAACAATTTTAAATATAAATAAGTCCACAAAAACAATCCTAAACATAAAAAAGTACAGAAAAACAATTTTAAATATAAAAAGGTCGACAAAAACAATTTTAAATACAAAAAAGTCCACAAAAACAATTTTAAATATAAAAAAGTCGACAAAAATAATTTTAAATACAAAAAAGTCCACAAAAACAATTTTAAATATAAAAAGTCGACAAAAACAATTTTAAATATAAAAAAGTCCACAAAAACGATGTTAAATATAAAAAAGTCGAAAATAACAATCTTAAGTATAAAAAAGTCCACAAAAACAATTTTAAATATAAAAAAGTCCACAAAAACAATTTTAAATACAAAAAAGTCCACAAAAACAATTTTAAATATAAAAAGTGCACAAAAACAATTTTAAATACAAAAAGGTCGACAAAAACAATTTTAAATATAAAAAAGTCCACAGAAACAATTTTAAATACAAAAGAGTCCACAAAAACAATTTTAAATATAAAAAAGCCCAAAAACAATTTTAGATACAAAAAGTCCACAAAAACAATATTAAATATAAAACGTCGACAAAAACAATTGTAAACATAGAAAAGTCCACAAGAACAATTTTAAATATTAAAAAGTCGACAAAAACAATTCTAAATATAAGAAAGTATATAAAAGCAATTTTTAATGCAAAAAAGTCCACAAAAACAATCTTAGATATAAAAAAGCCGAGAAAAACAATTTTAAATATAAAAAAGTCGACGAAAGCATTTCTAAATATAAAAAAGTCCACAAAAACAATTTTAAGTACAAAAAAGTCGACAAAGACAACGTTAAATATAAAAAGGTCCACAAAAACAATTTTAAACATAAAAAAGGCCACAAAAACAATTTTAAATATAAAAAACTCCAAAAGAATAATTCTAAATATAAAAGAGTCCACAAAAACAATTTTAAATATAAAAAAGCCCACAAAAACAATTTGGATACAAAAAGTCCACAAAAACAATTTTAAATATTAAAAAGTCGACAAAAACAATTCTAAATATAAAAAAGTCCATAAAAGCAATTTTAAATGCAAAAAAGTCCATAAAAATAATTTTAGATATAAAAAAGTCGACAAAAGAAATTTAAATATAAAAATCGAGAAAATCATTTCTAAATATAAAAAAGTCCACAAAAACAATTTTAAACATAAAAAAGTCCACAAGAACAAATTTAAATATAAAAAGTCCACAAAAACAGTTTTGAATATAAAAAAGTCGACAAAAACAATTTTAAATATAAAAAAGTCCAGAAAACCATTTCTAAATATAAAAAAGTCCACAAAAACAATTTTGAATATAAAAAAGCCCACAAAAACAATTTTAAACATAAAAAAGCCTACAAAAAGAATTTTAGATATGAAAAAGTCGACAAAAGCAATTCTAAATATAAAAAGGTCCACAAAAGCAATTTTAAATACAAAAAAGTCCACAAAAAGAATTTTAGATATAAAAAAGTCGACAAAAGCAATTCTAAATATAAAAAAGTCGGGAAAATCATTTCTAAATATAAAAAAGTCCACAAAAACAATTTTAAGTACAAAAAAGTCGACAAAGACAACCTTAAATATAAAAAGGTCCACAAAAACAATTTTAAACATAAAAAAGCCCACAAAAACAATTTTAAATATAAATAAGTCCACAAAAACAATCCTAAACATAAAAAAGTACAGAAAAACAATTTTAAATATAAAAAGTCGACAAAAACAATTTTAAATATAAAAAAGTCGAGAAAACCATTTCTAAATATAAAAAAGTCCACAAAAACAATTTTGAATATAAAAAAGCCCACAAAAACAATTTTAAGCATAAAAAAGCCTACAAAAAGAATTTTAGATATGAAAAAGTCGACAAAAGCAATTCTAAATATAAAAAGGTCCACAAAAGCAATTTTAAATACAAAAAAGTCCACAAAAAGAATTTTAGATATAAAAAAGTCGACAAAAGCAATTCTAAATATAAAAAAGTCGGGAAAATCATTTCTAAATATAAAAAAGTCCACAAAAACAATTTTAAGTACAAAAAAGTCGACAAAGACAACCTTAAATATAAAAAGGTCCACAAAAACAATTTTAAACATAAAAAAGCCCACAAAAACAATTTTAAATATAAATAAGTCCACAAAAACAATCCTAAACATAAAAAAGTACAGAAAAACAATTTTAAATACAAAAAAGTCCACAAAAACAATTTTAAATATAAAAAAGTCGACAAAAATAATTTTAAATACAAAAAAGTCCACAAAAACAATTTTAAATATAAAAAGTCGACAAAAACAATTTTAAATATAAAAAAGTCCACAAAAACGATGTTAAATATAAAAAAGTCGAAAATAACAATCTTAAGTATAAAAAAGTCCACAAAAACAATTTTAAATATAAAAAAGTCCACAAAAACAATTTTAAGTACAAAAAAGTCGACAAAGACAACTTTAGATATAAAAAGGTCCACAAAAACAATTTTAAACATAAAAAAACAAAAACAATTTTAAATATAAAAAAGTCCACAACAACAGTTTTAAATACTAAAAAGTCGACAAAAACAATTTTAAATATAAAAAAGTCCACAAAAACAATCTTAAAGATAAAAAAGTCCACAAAAACAATTTCAAATATAAAAAAGTCGACAAAAACAATTCTAAATATAAAAAAGTCCACAAAAGCAATTTTTAATGCAAAAAAGTCCACAAAAACAATCTTAGATATAAAAAAGCCGACAAAAACAATTTTAAATATAAAAAAGTCGACGAAAGCATTTCTAAATATAAAAAAGTCCACAAAAACAATTTTAAATATAAAAAGGTCGACAAAAACAATTTTAAATACAAAAAAGTCCACAAAAACAATTTTAAATATAAAAAAGTCGACAAAAATAATTTTAAATACAAAAAAGTCCACAAAAACAATTTTAAATATAAAAAGTCGACAAAAACAATTTTAAATATAAAAAAGTCCACAAAAACGATGTTAAATATAAAAAAGTCGAAAATAACAATCTTAAGTATAAAAAAGTCCACAAAAACAATTTTAAATACAAAAAAGTCCACAAAAACAATTTTAAATATAAAAGGTGCACAAAAACAATTTTAAATACAAAAAGGTCGACAAAAACAATTTTAAATATAAAAAAGTCCACAAAAACAATTTCAGATATAAAAAAGCCGACAAAAACAATTTTAAATATAAAAAAGTCGACAAAAACAATTTTAAATACAAAAAAGTCCACAAAAACAATTTTAAATATAAAAAAGTCCACAAAAACAATTTTAAATACAAAAAAGTCCACAAAAACAATTTTAAATATAAAAAGTGCACAAAAACAATTTTAAATACAAAAAGGTCGACAAAAACAATTTTAAATATAAAAAAGTCCACAAAAACAATTTCAGATATAAAAAAGCCAACAAAAACAATTTTAAATATAAAAAAGTCGACGAAAGCATTTCTAAATATAAAAAAGTCCACAAAAACAATTTTAAGTACAAAAAAGTCGACAAAGACAACTTTAGATATAAAAAGGTCCACAAAAACAATTTTAAACATAAAAAAGGCCACAAAAACAATTTTAAATATAAAAAACTCCAAAAGAATAATTCTAAATATAAAAGAGTCCACAAAAACAATTTTAAATATAAAAAAGCCCACAAAAACAATTTGGATACAAAAAGTCCACAAAAACAATTTTAAATATTAAAAAGTCGACAAAAACAATTCTAAATATAAAAAAGTCCATAAAAGCAATTTTAAATGCAAAAAAGTCCATAAAAATAATTTTAGATATAAAAAAGTCGACAAAAGAAATTCTAAATATAAAAATCGAGAAAATCATTTCTAAATATAAAAAAGTCCACAAAAACAATTTTAAACATAAAAAAGTCCACAAGAACAAATTTAAATATAAAAAAGTCCACAAAAACAGTTTTGAATATAAAAAAGTCGACAAAAACAATTTTAAATATAAAAAAGTCGAGAAAACCATTTCTAAATATAAAAAAGTCCACAAAAACAATTTTGAATATAAAAAAGCCCACAAAAACAATTTTAAACATAAAAAAGCCTACAAAAAGAATTTTAGATATGAAAAAGTCGACAAAAGCAATTCTAAATATAAAAAGGTCCACAAAAGCAATTTTAAATACAAAAAAGTCCACAAAAAGAATTTTAGATATAAAAAAGTCGACAAAAGCAATTCTAAATATAAAAAAGTCGGGAAAATCATTTCTAAATATAAAAAAGTCCACAAAAACAATTTTAAGTACAAAAAAGTCGACAAAGACAACCTTAAATATAAAAAGGTCCACAAAAACAATTTTAAACATAAAAAAGCCCACAAAAACAATTTTAAATATAAATAAGTCCACAAAAACAATCCTAAACATAAAAAAGTACAGAAAAACAATTTTAAATATAAAAAAGTCGACAAAAACAATTTTAAATATAAAAAAGTCGAGAAAACCATTTCTAAATATAAAAAAGTCCACAAAAACAATTTTGAATATAAAAAAGCCCACAAAAACAATTTTAAACATAAAAAAGCCTACAAAAAGAATTTTAGATATGAAAAAGTCGACAAAAGCAATTCTAAATATAAAAAGGTCCACAAAAGCAATTTTAAATACAAAAAAGTCCACAAAAAGAATTTTAGATATAAAAAAGTCGACAAAAGCAATTCTAAATATAAAAAAGTCGGGAAAATCATTTCTAAATATAAAAAAGTCCACAAAAACAATTTTAAGTACAAAAAAGTCGACAAAGACAACCTTAAATATAAAAAGGTCCACAAAAACAATTTTAAACATAAAAAAGCCCACAAAAACAATTTTAAATATAAATAAGTCCACAAAAACAATCCTAAACATAAAAAAGTACAGAAAAACAATTTTAAATACAAAAAAGTCCACAAAAACAATTTTAAATATAAAAAAGTCGACAAAAATAATTTTAAATACAAAAAAGTCCACAAAAACAATTTTAAATATAAAAAGTCGACAAAAACAATTTTAAATATAAAAAAGTCCACAAAAACGATGTTAAATATAAAAAAGTCGAAAAAAACAATCTTAAGTATAAAAAAGTCCACAAAAACAATTTTAAATATAAAAAAGTCCACAAAAACAATTTTAAGTACAAAAAAGTCGACAAAGACAACTTTAGATATAAAAAGGTCCACAAAAACAATTTTAAACATAAAAAAGCCCACAAAAACAATTTTAAATATAAAAAAGTCCACAACAACAGTTTTAAATACTAAAAAGTCGACAAAAACAATTTTAAATATAAAAAAGTCCACAAAAACAATCTTAAAGATAAAAAAGTCCACAAAAACAATTTCAAATATAAAAAAGTCGACAAAAACAATTCTAAATATAAAAAAGTCCACAAAAGCAATTTTTAATGCAAAAAAGTCCACAAAAACAATCTTAGATATAAAAAAGCCGACAAAAACAATTTTAAATATAAAAAAGTCGACGAAAGCATTTCTAAATATAAAAAAGTCCACAAAAACAATTTTAAATATAAAAAGGTCGACAAAAACAATTTTAAATACAAAAAAGTCCACAAAGCAATTTTAAATATAAAAAAGTCGACAAAAATAATTTTAAATACAAAAAAGTCCACAAAAACAATTTTAAATATAAAAAGTCGACAAAAACAATTTTAAATATAAAAAAGTCCACAAAAACGATGTTAAATATAAAAAAGTCGAAAATAACAATCTTAAGTATAAAAAAGTCCACAAAAACAATTTTAAATACAAAAAAGTCCACAAAAACAATTTTAAATATAAAAAGTGCACAAAAACAATTTTAAATACAAAAAGGTCGACAAAAGCAATTTTAAATATAAAAAAGTCCACAAAAACAATTTCAGATATAAAAAAGCCGACAAAAACAATTTTAAATATAAAAAAGTCGACAAAAACAATTTTAAATACAAAAAGTCCACAAAAACAATTTTAAATATAAAAAAGTCCACAAAAACAATTTTAAATACAAAAAAGTCCACAAAAACAATTTTAAATATAAAAAGTGCACAAAAACAATTTTAAATACAAAAAGGTCGACAAAAACAATTTTAAATATAAAAAAGTCCACAAAAACAATTTCAGATATAAAAAAGCCGACAAAAACAATTTTAAATATAAAAAAGTCGACGAAAGCATTTCTAAATATAAAAAAGTCCACAAAAACAATTTTAAGTACAAAAAAGTCGACAAAGACAACTTTAGATATAAAAAGGTCCACAAAAACAATTTTAAACATAAAAAAGCCCACAAAAACAATTTTAAATATAAAAAAGTCCACAAGAACAGTTTTAAATACTAAAAAGTCGACAAAAACAATTTTAAATATAAAAAAGTCCACAAAAACAATCTTAAAGATAAAAAAGTCCACAAAAACAATTTCAAATATAAAAAAGTCGACAAAAACAATTCTAAATATAAAAAAGTCCACAAAAGCAATTTTTAATGCAAAAAAGTCCACAAAAACAATCTTAGATATAAAAAAGCCGACAAAAACAATTTTAAATATAAAAAAGTCGACGAAAGCATTTCTAAATATAAAAAAGTCCACAAAAACAATTTTAAGTACAAAAAAGTCGACAAAGACAACCTTAAATATAAAAAGGTCCACAAAAACAATTTTAAACATAAAAAAGCCCACAAAAACAATTTTAAATATAAATAAGTCCACAAAAACAATCCTAAACATAAAAAAGTACAGAAAAACAATTTTAAATATAAAAAGGTCGACAAAAACAATTTTAAATACAAAAAAGTCCACAAAAACAATTTTAAATATAAAAAAGTCGACAAAAATAATTTTAAATACAAAAAAGTCCACAAAAACAATTTTAAATATAAAAAGTCGACAAAAACAATTTTAAATATAAAAAAGTCCACAAAAACGATGTTAAATATAAAAAAGTCGAAAATAACAATCTTAAGTATAAAAAAGTCCACAAAAACAATTTTAAATATAAAAAAGTCCACAAAAACAATTTTAAATACAAAAAAGTCCACAAAAACAATTTTAAATATAAAAAGTGCACAAAAACAATTTTAAATACAAAAAGGTCGACAAAAACAATTTTAAATATAAAAAAGTCCACAGAAACAATTTTAAATACAAAAGAGTCCACAAAAACAATTTTAAATATAAAAAAGCCCAAAAAACAATTTTAGATACAAAAAGTCCACAAAAACAATATTAAATATAAAACGTCGACAAAAACAATTGTAAACATAGAAAAGTCCACAAGAACAATTTTAAATATTAAAAAGTCGACAAAAACAATTCTAAATATAAGAAAGTCCATAAAAGCAATTTTTAATGCAAAAAAGTCCACAAAAACAATCTTAGATATAAAAAAGCCGAGAAAAACAATTTTAAATATAAAAAAGTCGACGAAAGCATTTCTAAATATAAAAAAGTCCACAAAAACAGTTTTAAGTACAAAAAAGTCGACAAAGACAACGTTAAATATAAAAAGGTCCACAAAAACAATTTTAAACATAAAAAAGGCCACAAAAACAATTTTAAATATAAAAAACTCCAAAAGAATAATTCTAAATATAAAAGAGTCCACAAAAACAATTTTAAATATAAAAAAGCCCACAAAAACAATTTGGATACAAAAAGTCCACAAAAACAATTTTAAATATTAAAAAGTCGACAAAAACAATTCTAAATATAAAAAAGTCCATAAAAGCAATTTTAAATGCAAAAAAGTCCATAAAAATAATTTTAGATATAAAAAAGTCGACAAAAGAAATTCTAAATATAAAAATCGAGAAAATCATTTCTAAATATAAAAAAGTCCACAAAAACAATTTTAAACATAAAAAAGTCCACAAGAACAAATTTAAATATAAAAAAGTCCACAAAAACAGTTTTGAATATAAAAAAGTCGACAAAAACAATTTTAAATATAAAAAAGTCGAGAAAACCATTTCTAAATATAAAAAAGTCCACAAAAACAATTTTGAATATAAAAAAGCCCACAAAAACAATTTTAAACATAAAAAAGCCTACAAAAAGAATTTTAGATATGAAAAAGTCGACAAAAGCAATTCTAAATATAAAAAGGTCCACAAAAGCAATTTTAAATACAAAAAAGTCCACAAAAAGAATTTTAGATATAAAAAAGTCGACAAAAGCAATTCTAAATATAAAAAAGTCGGGAAAATCATTTCTAAATATAAAAAAGTCCACAAAAACAATTTTAGTACAAAAAAGTCGACAAAGACAACTTAATATAAAAAGGTCCACAAAAACAATTTTAAACATAAAAAAGCCACAAAAACAATTTTAAATATAAATAAGTCCACAAAAACAATCCTAAACATAAAAAAGCACAGAAAAACAATCCTAAATATAAAAAGGTCGACAAAAACAATTTTAAATACAAAAAAGTCCATAAAAACAATTTTAAACATAAAAAAGTCCATAAAAGCAATTTTAAATGCAAAAAAAGTCCACAAAAACAATCTTAGATATAAAAAAGCCGACAAAAACAATATTAAATATAAAAGGTCGACAAAAACAGTTGTAAACACAAAAAAGTCCACAAGAACAATTTTAAATATTAAAAAGTCGACAAAAACAATTCTAAATATAAAAAAGTCCATAAAAGCAATTTTAAATGCAAAAAAGTCCACAAAAATAATTTTAGATATAAAAAAGTCGACAAAAACAATTGTAAACATAGGAAAGTCCACAAGAACAATTTTAAATATTAAAAAGTCGACAAAAACAATTCTAAACATAAAAAAGTCCATAAAAGCAATTTTAAATATAAAAAGGTCCACAAAAACAATTTTAAACATAAAAAAGCCCACAAAAACAATTTTAAATATAAAAAAGTCCACAACAACAGTTTTAAATACTAAAAAGTCGGCAAAAACAATTTTAAATATAAAAAAGTCCACAAAAACAATCTTAAACATAAAAAAGTCCACAAAAACAATTTCAAATATAAAAAAGTCGACAAAAACAATTCTAAATATAAAAAAGTCCATAAAAGCAATTTTTAATGCAAAAAAGTCCACAAAAACAATCTTAGATATAAAAAAGCCGACAAAAACAATTTTAATATAAAAAAGTCCACAAAAACAACCTTAAACATAAAAAAGTCCAGAAAAACAATTTTAAATATAAAAAACTCCAAAAGAATAATTCTAAATATAAAAGAGTCCACAAAAACAATTTTAAATATAAAAAAGCCCACAAAAACAATTTTAGATACAAAAAGTCCACAAAAACAATATTAAATATAAAACGTCGACAAAAACAATTGTAAACATAGAAAAGTCCACAAGAACAATTTTAAATATTAAAATGTGGACAAAAACAATTCTAAATATAAAAAAGTCCATAAAAGGAATTTTAAATGCAAAAAAGTCCACAAAAACAATCTTAGATATAAAAAAGCCGAGAAAAACAATTTTAAATATAAAAAAGTCGACGAAAGCATTTCTAAATATAAAAAAGTCCACAAAAACAGTTTTAAGTACAAAAAAGTCGACAAAGACAACGTTAAATATAAAAAGGTCCACAAAAACAATTTTAAACATAAAAAAGGCCACAAAAACAATTTTAAATATAAAAAACTCCAAAAGAATAATTCTAAATATAAAAGAGTCCACAAAAACAATTTTAAATATAAAAAGCCCACAAAAACAATTTGGATACAAAAAGTCCACAAAAACAATTTTAAATATTAAAAAGTCGACAAAAACAATTCTAAATATAAAAAAGTCCATAAAAGCAATTTTAAATGCAAAAAAGTCCATAAAAATAATTTTAGATATAAAAAAGTCGACAAAAGAAATTCTAAATATAAAAATCGAGAAAATCATTTCTAAATATAAAAAAGTCCACAAAAACAATTTTAAACATAGAAAAGTCCACAAGAACAAATTTAAATATAAAAAAGTCCACAAAAACAGTTTTGAATATAAAAAAGTCGACAAAAACAATTTTAAATATAAAAAAGTCGAGAAAACCATTTCTAAATATAAAAAAGTCCACAAAAACAATTTTGAATATAAAAAAGCCCACAAAAACAATTTTAAACATAAAAAAGCCTACAAAAAGAATTTTAGATATGAAAAAGTCGACAAAAGCAATTCTAAATATAAAAAGGTCCACAAAAGCAATTTTAAATACAAAAAAGTCCACAAAAAGAATTTTAGATATAAAAAAGTCGACAAAAGCAATTCTAAATATAAAAAAGTCGGGAAAATCATTTCTAAATATAAAAAAGTCCACAAAAACAATTTTAGTACAAAAAAGTCGACAAAGACAACCTAGTATAAAAAGGTCCACAAAAACAATTTTAAACATAAAAAGGCCACAAAAACAATTTTAAATATAAATAAGTCCACAAAAACAATCCTAAACATAAAAAAGCACAGAAAAACAATCCTAAATATAAAAAGGTCGACAAAAACAATTTTAAATACAAAAAAGTCCATAAAAACAATTTTAAACATAAAAAAGTCCATAAAAGCAATTTTAAATGCAAAAAAAGTCCACAAAAACAATCTTAGATATAAAAAAGCCGACAAAAACAATATTAAATATAAAAGGTCGACAAAAACAATTGTAAACATAAAAAAGTCCACAAGAACAATTTTAAATATTAAAAAGTCGACAAAAACAATTCTAAATATAAAAAAGTCCATAAAAGCAATTTTAAATGCAAAAAAGTCCACAAAAATAATTTTAGATATAAAAAAGTCGACAAAAACAATTGTAAACATAGGAAAGTCCACAAGAACAATTTTAAATATTAAAAAGTCCACAAAAACAATCTTAAACATAAAAAAGTCCACAAAAACAATTTCAAATATAAAAAAGTCGACAAAAACAATTCTAAATATAAAAAAGTCCACAAAAGCAATTTTTAATGCAAAAAAGTCCACAAAAACAATCTTAGATATAAAAAAGCCGAAAAAACAATTTTAAATTTAAAAAAGTCCACAAAAACAACCTTAAACATAAAAAAGTCCAGAAAAACAATTTTAAATATAAAAAACTCCAAAAGAATAATTCTAAATATAAAAGAGTCCACAAAAACAATTTTAAATATAAAAAAGCCCACAAAAACAATTTTAGATACAAAAAGTCCACAAAAACAATATTAAATATAAAACGTCGACAAAAACAATTGTAAACATAGAAAAGTCCACAAGAACAATTTTAAATATTAAAATGTGGACAAAAACAATTCTAAATATAAAAAAGTCCATAAAAGGAATTTTAAATGCAAAAAAGTCCACAAAAACAATCTTAGATATAAAAAAGCCGACAAAAACAATTTTTAATATAAAAAAGTCGACGAAAGCATTTCTAAATATAAAAAAGTCCACAAAAACAGTTTTAAGTACAAAAAAGTCGACAAAGACAACCTTAAATATAAAAAGGTCCACAAAAACAATTTTAAACATAAAAAAGAGCACAAAAACAATTTTAAATATAAATAAGTCCACAAAAACAATCCTAAACATAAAAAAGTACAGAAAAACAATTTTAAATATAAAAAACTCCAAAAGAATAATTCTAAATATAAAACAGTCCACAAAAACAATTTTAAATATAAAAAAGCCCACAAAAACAATTTTAGATACAAAAAGTCCACAAAAACAATTTTAAACATTAAAAAGTCGACAAAAACAATTCTAAATATAAAAAAGTCCATAAAAGCAATTTTAAATGCAAAAAAGTCCATAAAAATAATTTTAGATATAAAAAAGTCGACAAAAGCAATTCTATATATAAAAAAGTCGAGAAAATCATTTCTAAATATAAAAAAGTCCACAAAAACAATTTTAAACATAAAAAAGTCCACAAGAACAAATTTAAATATAAAAAAGTCCACAAAAACAGTTTTGAATATAAAAAAGTCGACAAAAACAATTTTAAACATAAAAACGTCCACAAAAACAATTTTAAACATAAAAAAGCCGCAAAAAGAATTTAAATATAAATAAGTCCACAAAAACAATCCTAAACATAAAAAAGTACAGAAAAACAATTTTAAACATAAAAAAGCCACAAAAACAATTTTAAATACAAAAAAGTCCACAAAAACAATTTTAAACATAGAAAAGTCCACAAGAACAGTTTTAAATATTAAAAAGTCGACAAAAACAATTTTAAATATAAAAAAGTCGAGAAAACCATTTCTAAATATAAAAAAGTCCACAAAAACAATTTTGAATATAAAAAAGCCTACAAAAAGAATTTTAGATATGAAAAAGTCGACAGAAACAATTGTAAAGATAAAAAAGTCCACAAAAACAATTTTAAACATAAAAAAGTCCACAAGAACAATTTTAAATATAAAAAAGTCCACAAAAATAGTTTTGAATATAAAAAAGGTCGACAAAAACAATTTTAAACATAAAAACGTCCACAAAAACAATTCTAAATATAAAAAGGTCCACAAAAGCAATTTTAAATATAAAAAAGTCCACAAAAACAATTTTGAACATAAAAAAGTCGACAAAAACAATTTTAGACGTAAGAAAGCCCACAAAAACAGTTTTAAATATAAAAAAGTCCACAAAAACAATTTTAAATATAAAAAAGTCCACAAAAACAATTTTAGATACAAAGAGTCCACAAAAACAATTTTAAACATAAAAAAGCCCACAAAAACAATTTCAAATATAAAAAGGTCCACAAAAGCAATTTTAAATATAAAAAAGTCCACAAAAACAATTTTAAATATAAAAAAGTCGACGAAAGCATTTCTAAATATAAAAAAGTCCACAAAAACAATTTTAAGTACAAAAAAGTCGACAAAGACAACCTTAAATATAAAAAGGTCCACAAAAACAATTTTAAACATAAAAAAGCCCACAAAAACAATTTTAAATATAAATAAGTCCACAAAAACAATCCTAAACATAAAAAAGTACAGAAAAACAATTTTAAATATAAAAAACTCCAAAAGAATAATTCTAAATATAAAAGAGTCCACAAAAACAATTTTAAATATAAAAAAGCCCACAAAAACAATTTTAGATACAAAACGTCGACAAAAACAATTGTAAACATAGAAAAGTCCACAAGAACAATTTTAAATATTAAAAAGTCGACAAAAACAATTCTAAATATAAAAAAGTCCACAAAAGCAATTTTAAATGCAAAAAAGTAGATAAAAATAATTTTAGATATAAAAAAGTCGACAAAAACAATTTTAAATATAAAAAAGTCGAGAAAACCATTTCTAAATATAAAAAAGTCCACAAAAACAATTTTGAATATAAAAAAGCCCACAAAAACCATTTTAAACATAAAAAAGCCTACAAAGAGAATTTTAGATATGAAAAAGTCGACAAAAGCAATTCTAAATATAAAAAAGTCGAGAAAATCATTTCTAATTATAAAAAAGTCCACAAAAACAATTTTAAACATAAAAAAGTCCACAAGAACAATTTTAAATATAAAAAAGTCCACAAAAACAGCTTTGAATATAAAAAAGTCGACAAAAACAATTTTAAACATAAAAACGTCCACAAAAACAATTCTAAATATAAAAAGGTCCACAAAAGCAATTTTAAATACAAAAAAGTCCACAAAAACAATTATAGATATACAAAAGTCGACAGAAGCAATTCTAAATATAAAAAGGTCGAGAAAATCATTTCTAAATATAAAAAAGTCCACAAAAACAATTTTAGTACAAAAAAGTCGACAAAGACAATTTTAAATAGAAAAAGTCCACAAAAACAATTTTGAACATAAAAAAGTCCACAAAAACAATCTTAGACGTAAGAAAGCCCACAAAAACAGTTTTAAATGTAAATAAGTCCACAAAAACAATTTTAAATATAAAAAAGTCCACAAAAACAATTTTGGATACAAAGAGTCCACAAAAACAATTTTAAACATAAAAAAGCCCACAAAAACAATTTTAAATATAAAAGGGTCCACAAAAGCAATTTTAAATATAAAAAAGTCCACAAAAACAATTTCAAATATAAAAAAGTCGACAAAAAGAATTCTAAATATAAAAAAGTCCACAAAAGCAATTTTTAATGCAAAAAAGTCCACAAAAACAATTTTAAATATAAAAAAGTCCACAAAAACAATGTTAAATATAAAAAAGTCGACGAAAGCATTTCTAAATATAAAAGAGTCCACAAAAACAATTTTAAGTACAAAAAAGTCGACAAAGACAACCTTAGATATAAAAAGGTCCACAAAAACAATTTTAAGTACAAAAAAGTCGGCAAAAAAATTTTAAATACAAAAAAGTCCACAAAAACAATTGTAAACATAGAAAAGTCTACAAGAACAATTTTAAATATAAAAAAGTCCACAAAAACAGTTTTGAATATAAAAAAGTCGACAAAAACAATTTTAAACATAAAAACGTCCACAAAAACAATTCTAAATATAAAAAGGTCCACAAAAGCAATTTTAAATACAAAAAAGTCCACAAAAAGAATTTTAGATATAAAAAAGTCGACAAAAGCAATTTTAAATATAAAAAAGTCGGGAAAATCATTTCTAAATATAAAAAAGTCCATAAAAACAATTTTAGTACAAAAAAGTCGACAAAGACAAACTTAAATGTAAAAAGGTCCACAAAAACAATTTTAAACATAAAAAAGCCCACAAAAACAATTTTAAATATAAATAAGTCCACAAAAACAATCCTAAACATAAAAAAGTACAGAAAAACAATTTTAAATATAAAAAGGTCGACAAAAACAATTTTAAATACAAAAAAGTCCACAAAAACAATTTTAAACATAAAAAAGTCCACAAAAACAATTTTAGATATAAAAAAGTCGACAAAAAAATTGTAAACATAAAAAAGTCCACAAAAACAATTTTAAACATAAAAAAACCCGCAAAAACCATTTTAAACATAAATATGTCCACAAAAACAATCTTAAACATAAAAAAGTCCAGGAAAACAATTCTGAATACGAAAAACTCCAGAAAAACAATTCTAAATATAAAAGAGTCCACAAAAACGACTTTAAATATAAAAAAGCCCACAAAAACAATTTTAGATACAAAAACTCCACAAAAACAATATTAAATATAAAAGGTCGACAAAAACAATTGTAAACATAAAAAAGTCCACAAGAACAATTTTAAATATTAAAAAGTCGACAAAAACAATTCTAAATACAAAAAAGTCCATAAAAGCAATTTTAAATGCAAAAAAGTCCACAAAAATAATTTTAGATATAAAAAAGTCGACAAAAACAATCTTAAATATGAAAAAGTCGAGAAAAGCATTTCTAAATATAAAAAAGTCCACAAAAACAATTTTAAGTACAAAAAAGTCGACAAAGACAACATTAATTATAAAAAAGTCCACAAAAACAATTTTGAATATAAAAAAGCCCACAAAAACAATTTTAAACATAAAAAAGCCCACAAAAAGAATTTTAAATATAAATAAGTCCACAAAAACAATCTTTAACATAAAAAAGACCAGAAAAACAATTTTAAATATAAAAAAGTCGACAAAAACAATTCTAAATATAAAATGTCCACAAAAACAATTTTAAATACAAAAAAGCCCACAAAAACAATTTTAGATACAAAAAAGTCCACAAAAACAATATTAAATACAAAAAGTCGACAAAAACAATTTTAAACATAAAAAGTGCAGAAAAACAATTGTAAACATAAAAAAGTCCACAAAAACAATTTTAAACATAAAAAAGCCCACAAAAAGAATTTTAAATATAAAAAGTCCACAAAAACAATTTTAAACATAAAAAAGTCCACAAAAACAATTTTAAATACAAAAAAGTCGACAAAAACAATTCTAAGTATAAAATGTCCACAAAAACAATTTTAAATATAAAAAAGCCCACAAAAACAATTTTAAATATAAAAAAGCCCACAAAAACAATTTTAAATATTAAAAAGTCGACAAAAACAATTTTAAATATAAAAAAGCCCCTGAAAACAATTTTAAACATAAATATGTCCACAAAAACAATCTTAAACGTAAAAAAGTCCAGAAATACAATTTTAAATATAAAAAAGGCCACAAAAACAATTTTAGATACAGAAAGTCCACAAAAACAATATTAAATATAAAAGGTCGACAAAAACAATTCTAAACATAAAAAAGTCCACAAGAAAAATTTTCAATATTACAAAGTTGACAAAATTAATTTTTATTATTATTTATTATTCTTATTATTAATTATTATTATTATTTATTATTCTTATCATTAATTATTCTTATTATTAATTATTCTTATTATTAATTATTCTTATTATTAATTATTCTCATTATTAATTATTCTTATTATTTATTATTATTATTAATTATTATTATTATTATTATTAATTATTATTATTATTAATTATTATTATTATTAATTATTATTATTAATTATTATTATTATTATTATTATTATTAATTATTATTATTAATCATTATTATTGCTAATTATTATTATTATTATTAATCATTATTATCATTAATTATTATTATTATTAATCATTATTATTATTAATTATTATTATTATTAATCATTATTATTCTTAATTATTATTATTCTTAATTATTATTATTATTAATCATTATTATTATTAATTATTATTATTAATTATTATTATTATTATTTATTATTATTATTAATTATTATTATTATTGATTATCATTGTTATTAATTATCATTATTATTAATTATCATTATTATTAATTATCATTATTATTAATTATCATTATTATTAATTATCATTATTACTAATTATTATTATTATTGATTATCATTGTTATTAATTATCATTTTTATTAATTATCATTATTATTAATTATCATTATTGTTAATTATCATTATTATTAATTATCACTACTATTAATTATCATTATTATTAATTATCATTACTATTACTTATGATTATAATTAATTATCATTATTATATTTATCATAATTATTAATTATCATTATTATTAATTATCATTATTATTAATTATCATTATTATTAATTATCATTGTTATTAATTACCATTATCATTAATTATCATTATTATTAACTATAATTATTACTAATTATCATTATTATTAATTACCATTATTGTTAATTATCATTACTATTAGTTATCATTATTATTAATTATCATTATTATTAATTATCATTATTATTAACTATGCTTACTATTAATTATCATAATTATTAATTATGATTACTATTAATTATCATTAATATTTATTATCATTGCTATTAATTATCATTATTATTAATTATCATTACTATTAATTATCATCATTATTAATTATCATTATTATTAATTATCATTATTATTAATTATCATCATTATTAATTACTATTATTATTAATTACTATTATTATTAATTTTTATTATTATTAATTATTATTGTTATTAATTATTATTATTATTATTTATTATTATTATTTATTGTTATTATTATTGATTATTATTATTAATTATTATTATTATTATTATTATTGTTATTATTATTATTATTATTATTATTATTGTTATTATTAATTATTATTGTTACTAATTATTATTATTATTATTAATTATTATTATTATTAATTATTATTATTATTAATTATTATTATTATTAATTATTATTATTATTAATTATTATTATTATTAATTATTATTATTATTAATCATTATTATTATTAATTATTATTAATATTAATTATTATTATTATTATTAATTATTATTATTATTAATTATTATTATTATTATTAATTGTTATTATTATTATTAATTATTATTATTAATTATTATTATTATTAATCATTATTATTATTAATTATTATTAATATTAATTATTATTATTATTATTAATTATTATTATTATTAATTATTATTATTATTATTTGTTATTATTATTATTAATTATTATTATTAATTATTATTATTATTATTAATTATTATTGTTATTAGTTATTAATATTATTAATTATTATTACTATTAATTATTATTATTATTATTAATTATTATTATTATTATTAATTATTATTATTATTATTATTATTATTAATTACTATTATTATTAATTATTATTATTATTAATTATTATTATTATCAATTATTATTATTATTATTATTTGTTATTATTATTATTATTAATTATTATTATTAATTATTATTATTATTATTAATTTTTATTATTATTATTAATTATTAATATTATTATTTATTATTATTAATTATTATTATTATTATTTATTATTATTATTATTATTATTATTATTATTATTATTATTATTATTATTATCATTAATTATTATTATTATTATTATCATTAATTATTATTATTATTAATTATTATTATTATTATTAATTATTATTATTATTATCATTAATTATTATTATTATTATTATTAATTATTATTATTATTAATTATTATTATTATTAACTATTATTATTATTAATTATTCTTATTATTAATTATTATTATTATTTATTATTCTTATTATTAATTATTATTATTATTTATTATTCTTATCATTAATTATTCCTATTATTAATTATCCTTATTATTAATTATTCTTATTATTAATTATTCTCATTATTAATTATTCTTATTATTTATTATTATTATTAATTATTATTATTATTATTTATTATTATTATTAATTATTATTATTATTAATTATTATTATTAATTGTTATCATTATTATTATTATTATTATCATTAATTATTATTATTAACCATTATTATTATTAATTATTATTATTATTCATTATTATTATTAATTATTATTATTATTATTTATTATTCTTATTATTAATTATTATTATTATTAATTATTATTATTATTAATTATTATTATTATTAATTACCATTATTATATTTATCATAATTATTAATTATCATTATTATTAATTATCATTATTATTAATTATCATTATTATTAATTATCATTATTATTAATTATCATTACTATTAATTATCATTATTATTTATTATCATTACTATTAATTATCATTATTATTAATTATCATTACTATTAGTTATCATCATTATTAATTATCATTATTATTAATTATCATTATTATTAATTATCATTATTATTAATTATCATTATTATTAATTATAATCATTATTAATTATCATTATTATTAATTATTATTATTAATTATCATTATTATTGATTATTATTACTATTAACTATCATTATTATTAATTATAAATATTATTAATTATCATTATTATTAATTATCATTATTATTAATTATCATTGTTACTAATTATCATTATTATTAATTATTATTACTATTAATTATTATTATTATTAATCATTATTGTTACTAATTATTATTATTATTAATTACTATTATTATTAATTATTATTATTATTAATTATTATTATTATTAATTATTATTATTATTAATTATTATTATTATTAATTGTTATTGTTATTAATTATTAATATTATTAATTATTATTACTATTAATTATTATTATTATTATTAATTATTATTATTATTATTATTATTAATTACTATTATTATTAATTATTATTATTATTAATTATTATTATTATTATTATTATTATTATTATTATTAATTATTATTATTATTAATTATTATTGTTATTATTATCAATTATTATTATTATTAATTATTATTATTATTAATTATTATTATTATTAATTATTATCATTATTATTATTATTATTATTATTATTATTATTATTATTATTATTATTATTATCATTATTATTATTAATTATTATTATTATTAATTATTATTATTATTAATTATTATTATTATTATTATTAATTATTATTATTATTATTAATTATTATTATTATTATTATTAATTATTATTATTAATTATTATTATTATTAT
Organism: Baylisascaris procyonis; assembly: GCA_037389465.1. Classification (NCBI taxonomy): domain Eukaryota; kingdom Metazoa; phylum Nematoda; class Chromadorea; order Rhabditida; family Ascarididae; genus Baylisascaris; species Baylisascaris procyonis. The sequence continues at coordinate 50,631 of JAZARR010000272.1, forward strand.
TATTAATTATTATTATTATCATTAATTATTATTATTATTAACTATTATTATTATTAAGTATTACTATTATTAATTATTATTATTATTAATTATTATTATTATTAATTATTATTACTATTAATTATTATTATTATTAATTATTATTATTATTATTAATTATTATTATTATTAATTATTAATATTATTATTAATTATCATTCTTATTGTTAATTATTATTATTATTAATTATCATTATTATTATTAATTATTATTATTATTATTATTATTTATTATTATTATTATTAATTATTATTGTTGTTAATTATTATTATTATTATTAATTATTATTATTATTATTAATTATTATTATTATTATTAGTTATTATTATTATTATTATTATTATTATTATTATTAATTATTATTATTATTAATTATTATTATTATTAATTATTATTATTATTAATTATTAATATTATTAATTATTATTATTAATTATTATTATTATTATTTATTATTATTATTATTATTATTATTATTATCATTAATTATTATTATTATTATTATCATTAACTATTATTATTATTAATTATTATTATTATTATTAATTATCATTATTGTTATCATTAATTATTATTATTATTATTATTATTATTATTATTATTATTAATTATTATTATTATTAATTATTATTATTATTAATTATTATTATTATTAATTATTCTTATTATTAATTATTATTATTATTTATTATTCTTATTATTAATTATTATTATTATTTATTATTCTTATCATTAATTATTCTTATTATTAATTATCCTTATTATTAATTATTCTTATTATTAATTATTCTCATTATTAATTATTCTTACTATTTATTATTATTATTAATTATTATTATTATTATTAATTATTATTATTATTAATTATTATTATTATTAATTATTATTATTAATTATTATTATTATTATTATTATTATTATTATTATTATTATTATTAATTATTATTATTAATCATTATTATTATTAATTATTATTATTAATCATTATTATTATTAATTATTATTATTATTAAACATTATTATTATTAATTATTATTATTATTAATTACTATTATTATTACTTATTATTATTATTAATTATTATTATTATTAATTATTATTATTACTGATTATCATTGTGATTAATTATCATTATTATTAATTATCATTATTATTAATTATCATTATTACTAATTATCGTTATTATTAGTTATCATTATTACTAATTATCATTATTATTGATTATCATTGTTATTAATTATCATTATTATTAATTATCATTATTATTAATTATCACTACTATTAATTATCATTATTATTAATTATCATTACTACTACTTATCATTATTATTAATTATCATTACTATTACTTATGATTATTATTAATTACCATTATTATATTCATCATAATTATAATTATCATTATTATTAATTATCATTATTATTAACTATCCTTACCATTAATTATCATTATTATTGATTATCATTACTATTAATTATCATTATTATTATTTATCATTACTATTAATTATCATTATTATTAATTAGCATTACTATTAATTATCATCATTATTAATTATCATTACTATTAATTATCATTATTATTAATTATCATTATTATTAATTATCATTATTCTTAATTATCATTATTATTAATTATCATTATTACTAATTATCATTCTTATTAATCATCATTATTATAAATTATCATTATTATTAATTATTATTATTAATTATCATTATTATTAATTATTATTATTATTAATTATTATTATTATTAATTACTATTATTATTAATTATCATTATTATTAATTATCATTATTATTAATTATTATTATTATTATTAATTATTATTATTATTAATTATCATTATTATTAATTATTATTATTATTAATTATTATTATTATTAGTTATTATTATCATTGATTATCATTATTATTAATTATTATTATTATTAATTATCATTATTATTAATTATTATTATTATTAATTATCATTATTATTAATTATTATTATTATTAAACACCTCGTTTCCCTTGTGCTTATATTGTGCTTCATTGTATCAGGCCGTGAGACAGTTGACAACAAGTGACATATTCTAAAGGTGTGTCCCGCTCATTCAGTATTATATCGCTCAATTCGCCCAACCTGCCCCAAGTCAAAGCTTTGGCCTTCGATTGTCGTTGTTTTTCTTTATTGCTTTTATATTGCCGAATTTTGGCAGGCCTGCGCAGCTTGTTGGTTTTACTTCACGTGCATTGTGACCTTAACTTTGTTGATCTCTTTTCGAATAAACCGTCGATCTCTTCTTTATCTTTTTCTGTCGTCTACATACGACCATCAACTTCGTTTTGTTCACGACCGAAAAATTTGGTGCCACGAGCCGGGAGTTAAGCAGTTACAATGTCGGGAGTATATCGGCAGGCTATGGGACCCACAAAGGGTAGGTTGATAGGGTATCTGAAGGAAATCCCGGGGTTAGAAATCCCAAACATTGACGACCCCCAGGTAAACAAATTGCTTCTCTCGAAGATCAAGTTGAAGAGCTTGACAGCTACATGCGTAAGATAAATGCCGCTATCGGTGTGTTAGAAAAATATCAGGAACAATGGCTCTCTTTGAGAATCACTTTAAGAGGAGATGAAGGAAGAGAGGAAGATCGGATGTATCAACAAATGGCAGACGATCCGAATGGTGTGCTCCAAGTTATGGAGAAAGCTCGAGAAACTCTTGAGCTAGTCGAAAGCCGAAAACAAAAAGCAGTAAGACTACTCCACGGATTACAGGATAAAAATAAGGCTGAAGCACAGGAGGTAACTGAACTGCCAAGATCGGCACCGAGAATTAAACTTCAAAAATTGGAGCTATCTACTTTTTGGGCGATATACGCAAATGGCCTGCATTTGGTCTTCATTTGAGGCAGCAGTAGAACAACAGCCAATACCCGACGTTAATAAACTCAACCATTTACTCAGTAGTCTGAAGGGTGCGGCTTATGCAACAGTAGCTGTATACGCAATTACGGCATCCAATAACAGAGTAGTGGTGGACGTTTTGAAAAGGCGTTATGAATCAAAAAATCATCAAAAGATGCCTTCATGACGAGTTGAGGAGGTTGCCTCAGGCGGATCCTAGAAATCCTAAGGTCGTTCTAGACGAAGTCGAAAGAATTCTGAGACAGCTAAATGTGATGAATGAGGATACGAATCATCCGATAATCGAGCTGATGGTAGAGGAGAAATTGCCGAGGTGGATCTTATTCGAAGTTTATGAAAAAAAGAGTGAAGACCCGTCTTGGAATGTCGATAAACTTCGTGAGTATGCCGACAAATTGATTGCTCGAAAAGAAACGATAATGCGCGTGACCAGTAGCATGACGACACAGAGAAGAGATCGTCATGAGGACAGAAAGCCGATAAAGTATGACTCAAAGGAAACGTCTGCATTTTCTTCGACAGTAAGCAACTACCGGGAGAGGAGAGAAAATCAAGCGCCGAAAAGTAAAAAACGAAGTTGTGCCTTTTGCGGAGGCCCTCACTGGAATAGTGATTGCCATGAGTACGCAACCGTGAAAGAGCGCAGTGGTCGGATAAGAGAGAAAAGGCTTTGCTTCAGGTGTCTCGTAGAGGGACATAGCGCCAAGAATTGCGCAAGGAGGGGAATGTGTTTCTATTGCAGAGAGGAACACAACTCGGCGCTCTGCCCAAAGAGGGAAATAAAGTGGTTCCGAGAAAGGAAGTAAACCGAAGGAACCAGAAGACAATAGAGGGAAACAAACAGTCACTTTCGAAAAGGAAGTAAACCGACCACCTGACGAATCGGCGTTGACAGCGGCGGTCACCCAAAAGCGAAGGGAAAAGAAGACCGTTTTGCTTCTTTGTAAGGAGGTGAACGTGTACAATCCGGAGAAACCGGAAATGGGGAAAACTGTTTTGGCGTTCTTTGACGCGGGTTGTCAAGGATCATTCATAACAGAAGAACTTTGTGATCAACTGAAGCTGACTACTGAAAAAAGAAGGCAAATATCCACAGCGGGATTCGGCGCTCAGCAACCGAAATGTTATGACACAAAGCAGGTAAACATTACGTTACAACTAAAAAACGGAAATAAAAAACAGATCAGAGCCAGTACAATGCACTTTTTGACCAAAGAGCTTCAAAGAGTAAATGTTGAATCCAAAGAAATTCTCATCCCAAACGCAAAACAAAAGCACCGGCTGTGTATTCCGGAAAAATGGGAACAACCGCAGCTAATAATTGGTGCAGATTACTTCTTCGACCTGATCAAAGGTTCACAGAAATTACCATCCGGGTTCCACCTGGTCAAATCGAAAGTTGGAGATATGCTAGCAGGAAGTGGTTATGCAAAACTAGATACACAAAGAGCCTTGTCATCTGCAGATACGGCGTTAGTGGTTACATCTGCTGCAGTTACTACTGAAGCAGATATTGACCAATTGTGGAGATTGGAGGCGCTTGGGATTGACGACCCAATAGACTTAAAAGAGGATGTCGGAGCACTAGAACAATTCAAAGCAACAATAACTAAATCGGAAGATGGTCGGTATGTCGTGAACTGGCCGTGGAAATCGGCCACTAAAGTTACTTATAACTTCGGCCTATGCATTGGCAGACTAAGGTCCACGTTGAAACGCTTAAAGGGAGACGAAGAATTGTTCAAAAGATACGATGATACCTTCCGACAACAGCTAGAATTAGGTATAATTGAGAAGGCGCCCAAGGTCCCAGATGGACCTCTCATTTCGTATGTACCACATCAAGCAGTCCTAACCCCGCAAAAATCTACAACTAAATTGCGGGCGGTTTTTGATGCGAGTGCTAAAGACGAGAGAGGTAATTCACTGAACAGTCAACTGCTCAGAGGCCCAGTGATGTTAAGCGACTTAACAGGCATACTGTTACGGTTTCCAACTTCTAAATACGTTGTTCTTGCTGACGTAGAAAAAGCGTTTCTGCAACTGGAGCTGAATGTGAAGGATCGTGATACGACCGGTTTTTGTGGGTAAAAGAGAAGGGTCCGGTCGATGAGAACAATATCGAAGTGTATCGATTTTGTAGAGCATCATTCGGAATGATTTCCAGCCCGTTCTTACTTGCTGCAACTTTGACGAAACATTTGACAGAAATTGGATCCACTACAGCTCAAGAAATCTTAAAAAATCTGTACGTAGACAATGTCATGTTGCAGGCAGAAGATTCAGAGACAGCGATACAATTATGTAGTGAAGGAAAAGCAATTTTCGCAGGTGCCGGAATGAACTTGAGATCGTTCGTGTCAAATAACGAAGAAGTGTATGATGCTATTCCTCCGGAAGATCGAGAAGAAGTACAAGAGACGAAAGTGTTAGGAATAACATGGGCGTTAAAGGAGGATAAAATAACACTAGGTGTAAAAGACAAGATTGGTGCCGCCCAAACCAAGCGACAAGTACTGAGCTTTGTAGCCTCTCATTTTGATCCTCTCGGATTAATGGCTCCGTTGCTTGTCCCATTAAAAGTATTCCTTCAGGAATTATGGAAGAAGAAGTACAAATGGGACGACTCATTGAAAGAAGAAGAGAAGTTACTGTGGGAAAGATTACAGAAAAGTTGGGATAATACAGTAAACGACATTCCCCGTCAAATATTCTTCCATAGTGCAAAGGAGAGACAACTGCACGTTTTTGTCGATGCATCGATGCAGGCTTACGCCGCAGCGGTAGACAATCGTGAAATCGTAAATGGTGCAGTATTGACGAACTTAGTTATGGCTAAAACGCGTCTGTGCTCCGTCAAGGGAGCTTCGGTTCCAAGACTCGAATTGTTGGCAGCCTTCATCGGAGTACGATTACTAGAGGTTGTAAAGAAACAGCTTTCGATGAAGGAAGTGGAGACCCATTATTGGAGCGATAGCAAATGTGTGTTGCACTGGATACGTTCATATAAAGAGATCAATACGAGGTTCATCGAAAATCGTTTAAAGCAAATGCGTAATACGGCGAAATGGTGGAGTCCCATCCGATCAAAACCCGAGCGATATTGCGACAAAGGGCGTTGATCCTGACAAGCTTAAAGAAAGTTCCTTGTGGTGGCATGGCCCACTATGGCTCAGGCAGTCCGAAGAGAATTGGCCGAAATGGGAGCTTTCGAATCCGCAGCAGTGTGTAATCAGCGAAGACATCTTTCAAAAAAGCAAAGGGAAGAGAGACCGTAGCAAACAACCTACGACAACAGTTACAGCGCTCGAAGTCGGTACAGAAGAAGAAAACGATTGTGCCACAAATCACTGTGTAATCGATGCAAGCAAGTATAACAGTTGGAGGAAAGTGAAGGGAATCACGGCTGCCGTGATGAGATTCGTAAAGAACCTCAAGGAACGGAAAAGAAAGGTAGTAGGAGTGGAGGACCAAATAGAAGCGGAAAAACTTCTCATCAGACAGGCTGAAGAAGAAATGATCACGAAAGCGGAGATCTTGCGTTGGGAGCTTTTTCGAGGCGATGACAATCTCTGGAGATGTGGAGGACGTCTTGCCTATTCAGACCTCCCACGAGACACCAAGTTTCCGATTTTTCGACCTAAACATCCCATCACGGAAATGCTTATTGCTCATCAACACGAAATTTTAATGCATTCGGGACCAGCCCATACGTTAAACCAACTGCGGTCGAAATACTGGATAGCCAAAGGGAGAGAAACGGTAAAAAAGGTCATAAAGAAAAGTTGCATGAAATGTCGTAGATGGCTCACACATCCGTTCAAGCTTCCAAAAATGCCAGATCTACCATCATGCCGCACAGTTGTAACCCGAGCCTTCGAAAATGTGGGACTGGACTATTTTGGACCGTTCAACTTAAAAGCTCTTTTGGGCAATGAAATTAAACCTCAAAAAAGTTGGGTAGCATTGTTTACATGTCTTACGACACGCGCTGTCCATTTGGAAGTGGCAAATGACTTGTCAGCATCTTCGTTCCTCAACTGCTTTCGAAGATATGTGAGTCGACGAGGAAAACCTAAACTTGTATTTAGCGACAACGGGAGCAATTTTACCCTCTCCGCAGAAGTCCTAAGACAAATCAGCAAAGCAGAGGACATCAAATGGAACTTCATAACACTTTCGCTTTATGAAGTTTATGAGAGGAGTTTATGAAAGAATGATAGGTCTAACCAAAACTTCACTTCGTAAAGCAGTGGGAAGAAAACGATTAAGCGAAGAAGAGTTTCGAACACTTATTGTAGAAGTAGAAGGAGTAGTCAACAGTAGACCACTCACTTATGTGCATGAAAAGTCAGTCGATATTATTCGGCCGATCGATTTTCTGATACCAGCTGCTGAGTTGATCTTCACGGTAAACGAAGAGGGAGAAAAGGAAGATCCAAGCTATCTTCCAAAGGAGGTGATGTCCCGAGAAAAAATGTTAATGAGATGGAAAGCAACACTTAGCACACTCGATCGCTTCTGGAATTACTGGCGGTCAGAGTATCTCACATCGCTGCGAGGGCGAACACAACGAAATCATCGAGCCGTTAGAGGATCAGTAACTAGAGAGCCGCGGATAAACGAGGTAGTTATCATAGAAGAAGAAGGAACCCCCAAAGCAGTGTGGAAATTAGGTCGAATAGTGGAAATAAGAGGGGGAGGCGGTCGATCCATACGTACAGCAAGAGTGAAACTGGGTAATGGAAATGAATGGACCAGACCCATAAGCCAGTTGTACCCGCTCGAAATAGATGATAGCGAGGAACCTGTCGCGTAAACTGCGAAAGTCATAATAAAATTCCAGAGAAAATAACTGAGCAGATTTCGCTGGAGATTTGATGGGAAAGGCAACATAGAATCGCTACATTGCTGTGAGAAGATTCTATGTTTCCTCCCCTTGTTGTCATTCCAGACAATTGTATTTAACTCGTCATCTCATGCATTTGTCTTGTCGTTCGTTCGTTCGTTCTCTCTCTTTCTCCCTTAGTGCAAGGCCCCCCCCCCCTCGCTGCCGCCGCGTCGCAGTTTATTTTGCCGCATTTTGCGACAGCACCAGTCTAAAAAAGGATATTTTCGCTGCGGTCGGAGTGTCGCGAAGATTCGCGAGTGAGTTAGTTTGCTGCTGCACACAGTAAATCGAACTGTGTATCAACGCAATAACTCAAAGAACGATCTAAGTTGATCTCTGACTGTAGCGACTGTACCGTCTTCTAATGCGGCGTTGCGGTCGTGTGTAAGCGCGTGTCTTCTAATGCGTCGTGTATAAGCGTGTAAGTGTAGCGGCTTTGCTTTAATTGTCAGCACTTTCTTCTTTATTGTTTTTTCTGAATTTAAACTTGATTCTCATGGTTACTTGTGGATTGCCTCAAAGTTCTACGATCTCGTCAGTAGTTTGTGACGTTTTTTGCATTCTCCTTGTCATTGGTTTGTACCTTTTCGTTAGCTCATCACCAGAATCAGCGCATTTGACTCAGATCATTTTTCATGATGGTTTTGTATTCGTCCTTCGAGTATATCGCGTTTTTACGTTGTTTGTAAAGTATCAGAAGGGTTTAATTACCCAAGTTTGAGGTGTCGGGCGATTCGCACGCAAAAAGGTGTCCCCCGAACCGTGTGAACAAACTTGGGACGGACCAACCAGGAGGTTGGTATAGCCAAGCGCAAAAAGAAGAAGAAGGGCGCAACCGGACGAGCCCTCATCAAAACAGGCCGGTTTCTTTGTTCAAAGCAATTATAGTTCATTCACTGTTGAAGTTGTCGAGTACCCACAAGCCCGAAGAATCAACCCCAGCGCGGGAGAAAACAAATTGCGGTGAACGGAATCAACCGCACGAGATAGGTACTGATACCTTGATACATTGATAACCAGGTGTCGGGACGAAAGCCCGACACCTCGTTTCCCTTGTGCTTATATTGTGCTTCATTGTATCAGGCCGTGAGACAGTTGACAACAAGTGCCATATTCTAAAGGTGTGTCCCGCTCATTCAGTATTATATCGCTCAATTCGCCCAACCTGCCCCATGTCAAAGCTTTGGCCTTCGATTGTCGTTGTTTTTCTTTATTGCTTTTATATTGCGGAATTTTGGCAGGCCTGCGCAGCTTGTTGGTTTTACTTCACGTGCATTGTGACCTTAACTTTGTTGATCTCTTTTCTAATAAACCGTCGATCTCTTCTTTATCTTTTTCTGTCATCTACATACGACCATCAACTTCGTTTTGTTCACGACAGTGCGTGTGTGTGCGTGTGTGTGCGTGTGTGTGCGTGTGTGTGCGTGTGTGTGCGTGTGTGTGCGTGTGTGTGCGTGTGTGTGCGTGTGTGTGCGTGCGTGTGCGTGTGTGTGCGCGTGTGTGCGTGTGTGTGCGTGTGTGTGTGTGTGCGTGTGTGTGCGTGTGTGTGCGTGTGTGTGCGTGTGTGTGCGTGTGTGTGCGTGTGTGTGCGTGTGTGTGCGTGTGTGTGCGTGTGTGTGCGTGTGTGTGCGTGTGTGTGTGTGTGTGTGTGTGTGTGTGTGTGTGTGTGTGTGTGTGTGTGTGTGTGTGTGTGTGTGTGTGTGTGTGTGTGTGTGTGTGTGTGTGTGTGTGTGTGTGTGTGTGTGTGTGTGTGTGTGTGTGTGTGTGTGTGTGTGTGTGTGTGTGTGTGTGTGTGTGTGTGTGTGTGTGTGTGTGTGTGTGTGTGTGTGTGTGTGTGTGTGTGTGTGTGTGTGTGTGTGTGTGTGTGTGTGTGTGTGTGTGTGTGTGTGTGTGTGTGTGTGTGTGTGTGTGTGTGTGTGTGTGTGTGTGTGTGTGTGTGTGTGTGTGTGTGTGTGTGTGTGTGTGTGTGTGTGTGTGTGTGTGTGTGTGTGTGTGTGTGTGTGTGTGTGTGTGTGTGTGTGTGTGTGTGTGTGTGTGTGTGTGTGTGTGTGTGTGTGTGTGTGTGTGTCGAACGCAAATCAGCTTGAATTATGGCGAGCTGCAGCCGATTCAACTTCACAAAGCGTCATCACAATTTCCCAGCCGTCAATGTTTTTGTCGTTGCTTACCCTCTGCTGGTATTTATAGGACCGCTCCTTTATGCTCCAACAGTTTTTCCGGTGTAACATATTCAGGCACCGGTGAATTTAATGCCTTCGAAAGTATCCATTTTTCGTTGAACCTCTCTTCACAAACCTATTATATTCGTGCCACTTTCGTTATGTATTTGTGATGGCGCCTACTCGCTCAATTGGCCAGTTACATAGTGTGAAAAACACCAAGAAATCTTTCAACTACAGCAGTGCACACGTAAAAGTTTCCTTTATGATCTGCAACTTATTTGTATAGCGATTATTTACGTAGTTACGTGTTACGTCTTCAATCAGAACCAAATGAAAGCGTTTATTTGAAGATGTAATAGAAATGCAGGTATTTGATAATACAACATACAGCGAAAAAGGCGGTACACGAGCAATTTATTCAATGCTTTGTGATCCAGCTGTGCCATGCGACATCTCCAGCTCCTCTGAGGGCACCTTCGCCCTATATAAGCCTGGATAAGCCTCCACCGTTCTTTAGCAAATTTCTTTACAGAGATAAGGTACGAAAAACGAAAATGCCGCACTGCATCATCTTATAAAATGGAGCAGCAGCGCATTATTCTATAAACCGTATCGTCAACGTTGGAGCGGTTATCCGCCAGGGAACGGTTTCTAAACCGAAGATAGCGGTGAAGCTAAGCTTAGTGCAGGGTGGTGCAGGGGTTGCGGCAAACATGGATGGGGCGATTGAAAACGAGCATGGGGTGATGCAGTTCCATTGCACAAAACGCTGCAGGAAAAAATGGATTTTAGGTGGGCGTGAATCATTTACAACACTTAACTGCAATAGGTGCTCTACTCGCTCAGAAAGTTTTCAAACAAAGTTTATCTAGGTAGATGATGTGCTTATCAATAAAGCCTTTCAAGCTTCAGCTCCAAAACTTGTTTATCGAGCCATGGTTTTATCGAGCCGTTGTTGCCTTTGCGTTTTCGGTGTGATTGTTCAGGTCACTAAACGTTTCATTTTATGTCTGCCAGAAATTTTTCATTCGTCATATCAATTTTTTGTGTCCACTGTGTTTTGCGAGATTTTCACCTTTATTTATCTGCAAAAGAAGTTTTTGGATAATATCCTTCCAAATCTTTTCTGTGTTCGAGTTCGATTGCCATTTTTTCTTATCTCCTTGAATATCGAAAATTTCTCGCTATATTTCTCTAGGAAATCCCTTACTTAAAAAGTGCAGTGGAGTTTTCTTATCCAGATGTGATATCATCGCAGCGATCTACACCAAGAAATATCGCGAATTTGATATGAGGCTACAACCGTCGAAGTGCGCCAAAGCACTCCGAATTTGTTGAGGTAAAATTAAAAGAATAAATGCATTTTTATGTTTACAATAAAAGTGAAGAATTTCGAAGAGCGGATGAGCGACTTGTTTTGTCTCTCCAAACAGAAACATGCCGACGAAGGCATGGGAATCCGATGGAGAGATGGGAACGCATTTCACCTCTCCTCTTTTCTAACGCTAACTCGGGGAGATGTGTTACCGCCCTCCCGACTGTCAACGCTCTCTCTTCGCAGTTCAGAGCGGATTTAACGGACAGCTGAGAAGCCGTCGGGGTCTCACTTGGAGTTTCGCACTGGGCGTCTCTGCGAGAGCCATCGGACGGCTCTCTGCGACAAGAGCCGACGTCGAGGCTCGCTTTCGGAATCGTCTACGAGGTCCGTGGAGAGGCTCTCCCTTCGAGAAGAAGAATCACTGCTACGTAGTACTCGGCCGAACGCGAGGACCTGCCACCGAATTATTATTATTATTTTCTCTACAACAACGATTCGCAGTAGAGATTTGGAGGAATGGGCTCAGAAACATTGACGACGCCTGTCGTCAATTTATTTCTTCAATACACTAGTCAAATCTTCTCTCTTTCTCACAAAACTGCAGTGTGTTTCCACTGCTCAAGTTGCTAGTATGAACCACTGAAATGAATATGAAGCTTCTGCAGTCAATATCTTTTTTGCAATCATTACATCTGTTGAGAGAGAGATATGGAGGGGGGTGAAGGTGGCATATTAATCGATTGCTGCAGGACGTGCCTTCAGATAAGAGCAACAGTTAATGTGATCATGCTACCTTGAACATAAGCAAATTCAATACTTCCGAGCAGCACTTCGTGTATCCTAAGAGTGCAAACAAATTGAAGACTGGTTATCTTGCATTGTGGAGTTCTCTAAAGTAAACTAAACGACGATCCACAAATTGACGATAGTGCAGGCATCGCTTTCTGTCAGTTTCAAGGCATACGGTGCAAAGGTTGATAAACGTGTCGACCAAGTGCAGCCTGGTTCGAAAGAAGGAAGTTAGCTTCACGATCCCCTCAATTCCTGTGTTTAAGATGCCCGATTCTCCCGTTCCCGTCCGGAAATCAGTGCCTTTTATTCACCTCCACATAAATGTCGTGCTTGCCATTGGAAACCTCATCAAGAGTCTTGTCGACATTTTCCATTCTTCCTGCGTTCATACTTTCAGCCACTTTTTTTTTCTTTTGTAGAGCTCTCTTTTCCTCAGACTTTCCCAGTAATTGATTGCTTAGGACATGGGTTGTCCTTTAGCTTCTCGCTGAAGACGAAAATACTTTATTTTCCGTAACTTACTGATATTCATATGCAAAGTGGTGTCTGTATTTACAATCGGGCAAAATCATTTGCCCAAATCGCGTTCAGATTTATACGCATTACCCTATTCTTTAGAATGCACCGAGTTAGGAATCACCCTGCGCTCCTACGCAAATGTACTGCAGGGAAAATGGCACTTGACATGAATGTCCCGAGGTACAAATGCCCCCTACTACAGCCACCGCTTGTGTTGAAATGCACATAGACTTTCCTTCAATTGTGTGTTTCATGGCATTTTTGAACTCATGCATTCCGGCCGACGGATCACTCAGTCGACGATTCATTTGTCAGCGGCTGTCAGCAATATTTGAGACAGCTGTTGATCCTTCGGAGTGAATGTGATCTTTGTGATGCGATGAAGCTTCTTACATTCTTTCACAAAACTTTATGCGATCATGAGCTCACCAATAATGTGGATTGATAATAAAGTTGTGAAATTTGATGAATGTAATTCATAGCTAACGATTTCCTATGACAACTTTTAAATTCAACTCAACTGTGGAAGCAGCTACAGACTCTGAAATATGCCGAAAATTTTGCATCAAGTCGCGTTCTGTACCAATTATGTGCCATTTCGCAAATACTCATTGTAGAAAATTTGTATTAGTAATTGTAGCCTTATCAAGGAAATGCAAAATATACCACTTGTTTTGCCTTTCCTATCAGAGATTGTAATGCTCATCTATCTGCCTCATCAGTCTTCAATATTTTGACATTACAAGCCTGTTGTTTCAAAGACATACTTTGTTTTCGGTTTGAACGAGCACTTGTGTGGCTCATGAAATCCCCCTCTCATTCCTCCACTTCCTCTCCTCACCGATTACAACCTGCAGATCAACTCTCTGTTCACCAAAACAAACCAAATTTCATGCTAATTTGGAAACAATTTCATTAAATCCGATATCGGAAATGTTCATGAGGGTACGGTTTCGCGTAAATACGGCGTAGAGACAAAGCATACGCATCGATCGGTATGAAATAGTCGAACTAGAGAGTAGTGCGATTTTCGTAAGACGCATACCCGATGATATTCCGTCCAATTTGTGCTGCTCTGTTGCAAACGTCTAATTTGCAAATCCTTCACACCTCCTAGAGATCAGGATGCTTTTTGTCCAATTTTGAGTCCCTTCTGCCCCATGGCCTCAACCACTCATTCGAAACCACTTTTCTCAAGTGAAACTTACAATTCGCAGGAATTTTCATATCCTTGGCAACGAATTTGCTCCGAATCCCATCCAAAAGCATTGCGAAATGCGTAAATTCGTACACAAATCGAAGAGTTGAGGGTAAAATTCATTCGAGCAAATTGTATAACACGAAATCGAAAGCAGTCATAAAGACTGCGCAAAGCACTGTTAAATAGTTTTGGCTGATCCTTCTGTAACGCAACGTGTGACGACATTTCTCATGTGATCCCCACTTGCCAATTTCTCTTCGCAAGCAAGCTTGCTTCGGCATCGGCTGTCTAAGTTGACTGCTATATCTTCCCCAAGAATGATGCAGTGAAATTTCTTAAGGTCTGTTGCAAATTTAGGAAGGCGTTTAATTAGCCGAATAATCTTTCGCTACTAGTGAAAGCGGAACGAGTGCACTGTTGACTTTATGCAAAAATATTTCATTGCTATCCAGAAGTCAATGCAAATGCTCTTTCTGTGACTAAACTGCAACTCCTAGCTTTTCAATAAGTACCTACCTAATTGATGACTCACAAAAACCATTGTTCTTTCCAGCCGCACTGCTCATCTACTTGTGTTGCCATGTGTATCTCTATAAGTTAACTATATTACCAGTTACGGCTGAATTAGCGCTTCACAGCATTTATTCAAATTATCATCCGCTATATATGGGAAAAATTTCAGGTGGAGGCGTCATGCTGTTGTTTACGTAAGTTTGTTCTCTCCATAACTCTTTCATATTTGAATAAAACAAAGGTCGAGATCGATCTTCAACGTATCATAAAGCCAATTATAATTTCCGCTTTCGACATAAGCCCGCCCTACGTAATACCAATATCATAAACTATTCGGAGCTGATAAGCTCAACTTGACTGTTACTTCATTCTTAGTTATCGTCGTGCAGTTATATATCTCTCGTTTGGTGAGGGCAATGCAATTTTATGTTCAACTCCCATGTTTTTGCTCTTACGTGCATCTTTTTTCTTTTACGTTTATCTCCTGTGCAGCATACCATTCGGCATAATCTTTATTCATTTTCTTTTACCTTCAAAATTTTGTGCCTCAAGAAACACGTATTCACTGAAAAAGTATGGATGTCATCAATCCTTAAAGGTCTTATGAAGGTTTGCTGAAGGTCATTTTAGGCTTCAACCAAGAATAAAAATCATGCACCCGATTGAGGCCCTTGTATAGTCCCTAAAACGTTTCCTTCTAGGCTCGAATTCTGGTAGTGATAAATTGTTTTAAGGTGTATTCATTATGTAGTTTCCTCCTCACCTCTCCCCCCCCCCTTCCCCGATAAAATCGGCAGGATAATTCTCGTAAAGGTATTTGAAACAGTATCAGAATCGGGTTCCAAGTCTGCTATATTTCACAAAGGCGGAGCATGAAGACGTAGGAACGATGCTTTGTAGGAATAAAAACATATTTTTTGCCTCACAATTGGTTTAAGAGTCGTTCTTTATATGCGTTGACTAACTCCGCCAAAAACGCACATCCCCTCAATCTTGGATAGAACTTCTCGATCCTCGGTGGCATCATGTTTAAATTAATTCAGTGATTGAGAAACTTTTGGGAGTATTTTTAATAGGTGTGCATTTGGCTGCGTCCGTTGTATTTGGAGTACTAAAACGCCTGTAACTTAGCATATCAGTTGGGCAGTAATGTAAAAAATTTGTTTTCCTCTCAGAAATTCAAATTTTTTGCAGGCTGATTCTAGTTTTCTTAGCGTCGACTAACGATGCTTTCTTCTCATCACCAAATTCGCTCGAGATCATCATCAACAACGGAACATGTGTCGTGGAGGTATTTCCCAAGAACTTTGGATAATTTGAACTCTCGACTTGTTTGGTCAGTCATTTTTGGAAGCTTGCTCTATGCTTCTCTTTAGAATGCTTTTGGCGTTTCGGATGACTTTCGAATATGTTGAACTCTATAAATCCACAGACGCTCGTTGAAACTGGTCAGATTATTAGTGACTCTTCCATATCAATTTGTTGTCTTTTATAGAGAAAAAATAAGAATACAGTTTCAAATTTGATTTGAAATATTTTGAGGATTTCAATGTAAAAATGGATCAATTGAGATTCCTTCGCATTCACGATATATTTGAGATCATGTAACGGGTCCTCCCTCAAAAGCCAATTTCCCTAAGCACAGTGGTCTGCTTTATCGAATTTAGCTTTTCCTATCTAAAAGTGTTTTCTTTAAAAACTACTGCGATTTCTAATGAACACCTTACATTAATGAAAGTCGAGCTATCCTATCCAGCTCATAGAATTCTTTTTCTAAAGTTTCATTTTTGACATTTCCGTGATAGGAAACTACAGTAATTTTTCAATAAAGTCGTGCACGATAATGTGCCAATCACCACAGCCGCATTGCTCGTTTCTTACGTGTTCTATGTGTCCACTACTACTGCAAAAGAGATCTGAGGTTATATTTTTCCATTACCGCATGATACAAAGCTTCGGACGATGCTGTCCATACGTCCTCGATCGGTTTCATGCGTGGCCTTACACCGCAGTATATTCGGTGTTGTCCCAGAAGATCGCATACCACTGGCCGACTGCAATTGCGGCATCCATGTCCCACAAAGCCGAATTGCACAAAACGAGAAGGATACGAAAGAGTACTGTTAGAAGTAAGAACACTGCATGAGTTTATATGCCAGTTTACTTCAGGCCCTCTCAGGCACCAACTAAATTTAGAAACAGTATCATAAGAACAGCGTCATCCGTTCATGTAGTAAATAAACAAGTATTTTCCGACTTATTCATGGAAAAATACTGACGCAATAATGCCAAAGAAATGCTTTCAAAAATGAGAACAGGTAGCAGTTTTTCTTCTGCACTTTGTGAATACACTTTTCAAGTGTACATTACGCAGCATTGTCTTGTTGTATGTATGTTTGGGTGCCCCACAGTCTTTTCGATACAGGAACCACCGAAATGAAAACTATGGATAATTGTGGCGTGAATGACTTCTCGAAACTTAAATATGCTTCAAATTTTGCGCCCAATTTAAATTTCATTTTGCACCAGCCTGCTCGCACTTCAAGTCACTCTAGTGGGAAAGTAAAATCGCCTGTATGCGGTTTATATGCGCAGTGGATTTCATGAAAATATGATTCCCTTTCTCGGCAGGCTTTATTACTTGTTGGTAATTTATAACGACTAGTGTCTATCTAGCAAAATTCAAAAACACACATCGAAGCAGCTCATGTCGCACATTTCTACATTTGTTTTGTGTGTCGATGTCCGCCCCTATTTTCGTGCTCACTGCAGAGGCAAAAAATTTCATACGAAAGAAATTGCGAGATCACCAATGTTTGTTAGATTTAAAATTTTTTACAGAATGGGAAGCTAATTGTGAATGGTGAAGCTCGCGGCAATTTAACGGACGAACAAATGCAGGAGCTGAAGGATTACCAACAGAAGGTAGAAGAGTGGTCAAAGTGGGGCGTTACAAAGGTAACACTCAGTTTTTACAGCTTTACTATCTCTGATATGTTGAAGGGTGAAGCAACGCGCAGATGGAGTATGTTACACAAATGTATGTAATTTTCTCAAGTGTTCATGCAGTCGAATGGTTGAAGGCCTCGCTACGACATTTCAACTACATATGGTGACGAGGAATGAAGTTTTGAGATATATTGGGCATATTATATTAGATTGCGGCTATCATGCTTCTTCTTTAATTCGATAGGAAGAAAGTTATTGGAAATCCCTACAATCTGAATCTCCACTTATCAACGCCTTGTCTGCAGAAATGATAGTTGCAGAGAGCTCTAGTACGACATAAAACCAGTCAATTCTATCTTCTTCTATGTATTTCAACATTTTTATAGTTATGAAAGAAGTACTTCTCCACGATTTTTAAAACTGCGATTTGCTAGAGACCACCATCATTACCGAAGTTGCAGAGTTAGGCGTTTTCAGGAGAAATGTTGCATTGAATAGTGAATATGGCACTGCAGAGGTACCAAGCCAACCAGTTCAATAAGTAATTGGATGTGTCTAATTCGTCACTGGCAATGAGCTTCTTGTTTGGTGTGCTCGTATAGTGAAGAAAAACGATGAATAATTCATTTTGTGGATGGCGCTTTTGAAAGATGTATGAAGAAAGCATGTTGTTACCATTTCACCTTAAAATAAACAAAATTGCAAACATCCAGTAAGGTTACAACACTGTACTGTTTGAAGAAACGATGCAACACCTTTGTGGTGACCAAAACGACAGCATGCAAATTAAAAAAGGGAAGTTACCTTTGTGGAAGTGAAATGTAAACGTTTCTCATCTCAGATACTTTAGATATTACAAGATTAACATTTAATCAGTAACAACAAGTAAAAAGAAACTCTCTTCGGAAATATTAGCAAATCGTATCCATTGTCCAGAGATACTTCTTTCACAAAATATGTCAAATTGATTAATATAAATATACAAAACTAGTCGATAAGCCTTTTACAGGTACTGGAAAGCATTGCTGAGATGTTCGGTCGCATCTTCGGTTCTGATGGACTGTTGTGGAGGGGTTTCGGATTGTGGGACGGCAAAGAGAACGACGAAGCGAGTACACCGCTCCCTCCAACCACTGCAGCACCGAGCGAGACACATAAATTCCCGGATCTGCCTTCGTTCTGTCTAAAATAAACCCGCATTCCTTTCGTAATTTAAAAAATTATCCCGAAAACCATATTCCGATACCGTAACTGGTAGTTAAATCAGCATATATGACTTTCTATTTCACTTTTTTGACTATTCATGGCTTGCTTTAGATTGTGAAGGCACATAAATGTGGTTGAGAAAGCAACAAATGACGAAATGCGTTAATTGCAGACATCAAGCAGCATTTAGTCGTGTAAAGGATAACGCGCAAAACGTTTCAAATTTTCACTCATAAGAAAAAAGGCCCTGGGCTGCTAGTTTATTACTACAGATGATGTGGTATTTCCTGATATAAGTGAAATTTAACACAATTTCTAATCCTTCCTTTACGCACCACTTTAGAGAAAAGGAATGTAGGCAGTTAAACCTTCTCCCTTCCCTAAGTTCTTTTATTGAGGCGCAGAAGAGCGTTTGATCTTTTTGCAGTCCCAGCTTACATAGTGTTCTTGATGGCTGAATAACTTTCTTATTCCTGTTAAGGAAATGAATTACGATGCGATATTGGAGGCCACTGCAAAGGCCAGCTGATGTTAACTTCGATTTGGAAGGAACAACATTACCAGTGTGCCCTTCTCCCCTCTCCCTCCCTCCCCTCCCTCCCCCTCCCCCCTCCGAAAAACCGAAAAAAAGCAACTGCTCTCTATGAGGATGCAAAAGCTCAGTTGCTTTCTTAAAAGCTCACCAATTAGACGATGGAAATATAATATTTTACCAAATATTGGAAGCATTAACCTGGAAATATTATAGAGTATTACAGAAGTATTGGAGCATTATTACAGTGTGGATAATAGAAGTATACTGGAAGTATTATAGAAGTACAGAGTACATATGGAAGTATTATAATACCTCTTCACCAAAACTGATTCCCTCTCCCTCAGTCTTCTCCATTTGCCTTCTCAACCCATCACCCTTCTACGTTCCTTGAAGAAATTTCACACTTCTTTATGGCCTATTTCGATGAATTAATCCCAAAAAGTTATTCTTGTTCCAAATGTGCTCAGCGCAAGGCGCTTTTCCTCTGCATTGTGGAATCACCGACCCTCTCATTCGCCACTTTAGCACTTTCCTATATGATTATTCGCTTTGTTTCCTTCTTGAAAATAAATGAATTCTCATATTCTTTGTCGTGCAAAGCGCAGCAAAATTATATTTCGATCTGTCCCGTTTTCTTCATGGCATGAGAGTCGTATCATTTGTCATATATACATGTCACAATAAATGAAATGAGCGTGTAAGGAAAACAAATTCGTGGCATGATTGCAATGATTCAAAGATTGCAGTATTTTCATTTAGAGGTTGCAGTGATTTACAGAAGCATAATGAATCAGCCCCAAATAGATGCCTGCTTAGAACGTCTGCTTGCAACGTTTGCTTGCAAAAGCTGAGCACAAAGCACACACTCAGACTTGCGACGATGACACAGTTTTTACAGCCAGGGGGCTTGTAATGTGAATTAGACTGTGCTGTCAACGCTAGCTGACTAAAGGTACAGCCGCTTAATGACTTGCTCCTCACATTAAGATGCTTGAACTTCAACCTAAACTTGAGCAGGAACCTCGTCTTGAACGGAGCCGGAGTCAAAATCTGAGCTTTGATCAAATGTAAGTGCCTAATTTGACGGATGGGGGGAGAGGGGAGGGAGGTCGAACTTTCAACCAGCTAAAATTTAAAACATGCATTCGTTTGCAATGCTTAAGCATCATACTGAAAAAAATCACTGAAAGTATTTAACAATGCACACCTTAAACTCTAGTCACTTTTAAACTCTAGCTGAATTTTTAAAATTGAGATTATTGATGCAGTAAAGAAAAACTTTGTTGAGATTATTAGGGGCAAGAATGAGAACTATAAGTGTTGATTGGTGGTATTGTTAAAGTCGAAACGAAAAAAGGGTATTTGAAGAGGGAAAAGATTAATAATGGCATAATTGACCCTTCGAGGAAAGGGAAAACGGCCCATGAGCTGACGGCACAAAAAGACGAATGAGCAAAGAGAGTTGGCTGCTATTGGAAAGAGGCAATTTCGAGGTTAAGAAAATATGTTCAATGCGGCAATCGCTCTCTCCAGAGGATAACAACTCGTAGAGGTCAATTTCAGACCAGTCAATCGCATCCAATGTGTTCTCCATCCATCTTTGCGCATTTACCAAATCCCTTTGAGGTCAGAATTTGAGTGGATTCATTCACATTTCACATTTATTACCAAAACAAACCTAGTTCCTTGCAACAATTTGTGTTAACTGATTTATAGTGAAATATCTCTGTAATTACATGTTGTGACTATGTGATGTGCCGAATAAAAGCAGCACGGACATTCATGGCAGCGTTTTCGCTTCTTAAGCTATAACCATAGCATTTGTGGTTTTAGGTAAGTAAACCAAGTTAGAGGTTATTGTTCTCAAGGAGATGAAACGCCAAATAACTTCTGTGCCGCTTTACTCGATGCTATTAAATACCAAGTATTATTATTTATTGAGTATATGCTTGCAAAACAGCAGTATTCTTAAACCTAGTCGAGATGTTGATAAAATTGGCAGATCTAAACAAGTGCATTTCGTTTGCGTTGACGACACGAACCACTGATAATTCACATACCTGGATTAGCCCAATGGGCACAAATACCTTCATCGCACACTCATGCTCTTCTATACATGCTCACATGTACATGACCGCAGAAGCAGAATTATGTAAATCTGGACCCATATTTTTGAAAGGTCTTTTTAATGCGGAATCGATTTTCTCGCCATCGATGATAAACATGCATTCAACATATTCAAATGCGAATGCAGTTGTAAGCCACAACAGTAGGATGATGCATTTTATGATAGATGTGTTGTGTATGTTGTGGTCGCACTTTACGGTTGACAGGAAAGGTCGGATGAGCGCTGTTGAATGGAGCTTGATAGCAGGAAGTCTATACATGAGGCGACAGCGGCGCTTCACTACTAAACTGAATTTTTGTATTCACACTTATCTTGCAACTTTGTGGAAGATGAGAAAAAATTAGATTACAAGTATGCAAATTAATATGCATAATGACCAGCATTCTCTAGCTCTCCTTCGCAGGATGGAACGCTTAATTGGCTGATTTTTTTGGCAGCCAAGTGACTCTCCTCATCAAATGAATTCTCGTTAGATGTGTGAGAGCTCATCCATAATGAATGCTCATTGAGCAGATATGATGTCACAAGCACAACGGCAGCTGATTATACCTGGGGTTAGACTGTGCAGCGTTTGCGGACTCAAATCTTTCCATACTTACAAACAACAAGAAGTCGTTTGCCGAGAAAGAATCTTCTTTCATACACAGGCTGTAATAATCATTACAACTAGAAAGAAAGGATTAAGTAGCCAGCAGAAATCAACGCCACTTTTGCGGAACGCGCCATGAGCTAAGTTAGCAGCATGCGAACTACTATGCGCTTGTTGGTATCGAATGTAAATTTAAATTGTGTCAAACTATTCAAAACACTGCAACACGAATTTCTGAAAATTCCTTAGAGTGATTTCAAGATGAAAAAAATGGAAAGCGTGCCTGGAAAAGTAGTATGGTACGCGCTTTTTGTTCTTTGACCAGCCAATTAACCTATTAGATGTTCGAGGCAACTTGTTGTGAAATTTTTGAGGTGACTGCCCAGTCATACAAAATTTCAATCAAAAATTTAATGAGAATGGATCATTGATGAACCAAATTTGCGGCCTATAAGTTTCATTCCATTACCTTTGCAAGTCCTTACAAGTCCTTGAGTCTTTAGAGGTCCTTAAGTCATACTGAATTATTTAAGAAAGTATTTTCAGTAGTGCAGAGGAGTTAATCAATTAGTATAAGCGCCATTCTATCATTCAGTAGCGAGAACTCTTTCCCCAGCGCTGAATTTTTACACCTACGCTTTTACTTTGGCATATTTATAGACAACCGTTTGTTTATGAATAAGAGATAGAATGCCGCTAAAGAATCAACACTCTCACTTGGATGAGTTTGAACATTAAACGTTGAACAATTGGATAATACTTTGAACACAATAAGATATTAGAGATTCTGTCTCACATATTTGTAAGTAGAAAAAAGAAATCTACTTGGTCGGCGCAAATCCATTTCCCAATGTCGTTTGATTTTTTGACACATATTGCGACATAAAAAAAATGTCATCATTCTTTATCGTTACACTACAACACATCGCAGAAAAATGAAATACTAAGTAAAGATGGATGACATAAAGCAGCAATAAAAACTCGTACTCACTTGAGACGTAAATGAAGAAGAAAAACAGTCGAAGGTCAAGCTCGTAAGGTTTTTTGGTTAATGTTCCAATACTTGCGTATGAGCCCATAACATTGCTGCAAAAATTGGTATACCTTCCGATATCCTCGAAAATGTCTTTTGAATTGTCAAAAGTGAGCAAACCTCAAACGAACTCTTTGTTTTCGGCAAAACTGAAAATGCATTTCATGCGTTTGTCTTTCTCTACCAAAAGTAATAAAAGCGAGGCTGCGTTTTTACAGACTTTGCTCTCCGCAGTCATCAGAAAACGCATTCATGAACCATAGGAACCATTTCCTCATGAAGAACAGAGATTGTATTTGAACGAGCTTTACTTACTTAAACAAGACGAAATATACCGACTTGCCGTGCTGAAATAGTATACTTTCAAGACTAAGTGAACTAGGAATCATTCACTGTGACGTGTTCCTCAATGCTCGAGTTTCGAAACATACCCAATAATTTTACGGTCATTAGCACTGTACTTAATGTTATCTGAATATTATCGAATATTTTTGCCGATGGCACTCTTCGTTCATTAAGAAGCAACGTTTTTGTTTGTTTGACCTCAGAAAACATAGAAAAGTGAGAGTAACATTTTTGAAGTAAAGAGCAACAACAAAGGGGTCAATGAAGATTTCGACTTCTTCACCGTCAACGAACTCGCAATGTAGTAATTGTTGCGTTTTAAAAAGGTAACGACAATTTTCTTAGAATTGTTTTGCAAATCAGGCATTCTTCGAGAATTAATGACACATTACAACACAGTTTCGCTCGTTGAAATATTTTCATTCATTTCATTGCAAAAAATATATTTGCACTGTCGATGCACTCATTTGAATTTTCTCGTACTTCAGAAGGTGCTTACCACGTAAGCGAAAATGCAAATTTCTAAATGACCAACAACTATTTGCAATGAGTTTTTTTCAATTCAGTAATAGAAAATAAGGAAAGTGGTATAGGATTGAGATTACATTTGCCACTGGTCCAGACTTCAACGGAATAAACACTTCATGCATCGCGAATGAGTTTTGGCAAATGAAACTCACTCTCATCTTTCTCGGAACGATCGCATTAATCAATGAATACGAATGTCGTGAACAAAACGAAGTTGATGGTCGTATGTAGACGACAGAAAAACATAAAGAAGAGATCGACGGTTTATTACAAAAGAGATCAACAAAGTTAAGGTCATAATGCACGTGAAGCAAAACCAACAAGCTGCGCAGGCCTGTCAAAAAACCGGCAATATAAAAGCAATAAACGAAACAACGACAATAGAAGGCAAAAGCTTTGATTTGGGGGAGGTTGAGCGAATTGAGCGATATAATACCGAATGAGCGGGATAAAGCTTTTGAATGTGGCACTTATTGCCAACTGTCTCACGGCCTGATACAATGAAGCGCAATATAAGCACAAGAGAAACGAGGTGTCGGGCGACTGCTTTCGTGCCGACACCTAGTTATCAGGTTATCAAGATATCGGTGCCTAACTAGTGCGATTGATTCCGTTCACCGCAATTTGTTTTCTCCCGCGCTGTGGTTGACTCTTTCTTCGGGCTTGCCGACTTCTCTGCCGGGCTAGTAGCTACTCAAAAACTTGAACAGTGAATGAATTATAATTGATTTCAACAAAGAAACCGGCCTGTTTTGACGAGGGCTCGTCCGCTTGCGCCCTTTTCCCTTTTTTTGCGCTTGCCTACACCAACCTCCTGGTTGATCCGTCCCAAGTTTGTTCACACGGTTCAGGGGACACCTTTCTGCGTGCGAATCGCCCGACACCTCAAACTTGGGTTGTTAAACCTTTAATGTACTTTACGAACAACGTAAAAACGCGATATAGTCGACAAACGAATACAAAACCATCATAAAACATGATCTGAGCCAAATGCGATGACTTCTGGTGATGAGCTAACGAAAAGGTACAAACAAATGACAAGGAGAAAGCAAAAAAACGCCACAAACTACTGACGAGATCGCAGAATTGTGGGGCAGTCAACAAGTAACCATGAGAATCAAGTTTAAATTCAGAAAAAAACAATAAAGAGAAAGTGCTGACAATTAAAGCAAAGCCGCTACACTTACACGCTTACACACGACGCATTAGAAGACAAGCGCTTACACACGACCGCAACGCCGCATTAGAAGACGATATAGTCGCTACAGCCAGAGATCAACTTAGATCGTTCTTTGAGTTATTGCGTTGATACACAGTTTGATTTACTGTGTGCAGCAGCCACTAACTCACTCGCGAATCTTCGCGACAACGAACAATTGTTTTAGGTCTCTTGCAGACATCAAAAGGGATCATAGCAATGGATAAAAAATGCAATATTTTCGAGCTTTTATTTAGAATGGAGAGAACACGAATTGCACAAAACACGATACGAAAGAGTATAACATCGTAACAATAAAGATCGATGTATTGAGTTCGGAGAGAAATTACACAGTCAAACAATAAATCATCGTATGTAAAGGGCATGACTTCATGCAGCATTAACTTATAATCAAGAATAACATAAGATGCTGAAATTGTATTACATAGCTTTAAAACTTAGGAAACTCGTGCAAGCAGCAGTAACAAAGAGCTGGATAGCAGTATAAAATTCCGGTTAATGCATCCAGCAACACTAAATGCATTCCAAGCTGGCAATCTCGTCGAGAAAGCTGAAGTAGATTCGGTGTATCGCTCACAGAAGATATTTTAGCTCTTCAGATAGCATGCTATCATTTCTATGGAAATTTTGCAAATGCATCTGTGGAAGATCCAAGAGTGTAAGCAACTGTTGTTCGCTGTCACGAAATTTTCAATTGCAAAGTACATCCTTGCAAAGCGTCCTCTGAGTTTATGTATTCATGCATGTGCGTATGTATGTGTATGTATACCTCTGCCTCAACAGTTTTTAACGAAGTCAACTGGAGCTAAAGTTAGCAGTTTTATTGAGCATTATGGCGGTCATTCGATCACCTTTCAATCTCCTCTCATAAAATCAATTGCAGCTGTGGACACTGAAATATGAGGGGTATTTTAAGGGTATTTTACTAGAAGTAGAAATGCAGAATAGATAAAAGGAATCAAGCTATCGAGAGAGATTTATGCGGCCAGTTAGTCTGGTGAAAACCATATATTAAAAATTCCATCTTCACCGCTATCCCCATCCTCACGTCCCATTTTCGTGAAAATGGCCTCAAATCTTCATGCTTTCAGGAGGCAAATGATGATCTGTTGGCAAGCAAACATTACAAAAGGTTTGAAAATTTCAGCAAGTTTGAAGAAATACCATCTGAAAACATACAGTTTTCATTGAGCAGAGATTCATTATTTGTGAGGAGCTTGAATATTAGGTTGATAAGGAAGTTTAACAACATTTCTATTTTCATTTTAGTTTTATTTATCTAAATCAATTGGTTAACTTTTCCTCGATTCGATGCTAGCGTATTTTATTACTCGAAGAGTATAAAAGCCGCTCGACTCCGCTCCTCAAGTGGTTGAAGTTTATTCAACAGCGACTCTAAATTTTGCTAGTGAAAATTCATCTCCTGCAATTTGCCAGACTATGCACAATTTGTCTCCAAAATATGATAAAAGGAGCCATGAGGTATTGACGGTGTACAGACCCAAAATTATTGGTTTAAAAAATTGTGACATATCGATTGCAGGTTAAATTTTCGAGGACTTTTGCAAGCACATAAATACCAACGCATCAATTTTAACCTAAAAAAACGAACCTCATAGTTTCCTGGAAAATAGAGGAAGTACACCTATGAATGATTCAATACGAGTAAATCATAGCACGTGTTTTAATACAATATGGTTTAGTAATCTAGGTGCAAAGGGACACTTGCCGATCTCATAGGTAGATTTTCCACTTCTTACGAACTGCAGTTAACGCAGATCTGAAATTGACAATTGCCAATGTGCGCTTGCGCCGTCTGCAGTAATTGAACTGTACCTTCTCCCTATTTAATTCTCTGCTGTGGCTTAGCATAACGCCAGTTATTATGTAATTTCATTTCCATACATGATCAATCCAGATGCTTCATAGCTTCCAATCAACTGCCAGGGGAAGCGAAAATAGCGCTTTGATTGACAGCTTGTCACATGGTAAGCCTCCTCAGCATGTATATTAGAGCAAATGATGTTCTTGATCAGCCCTCGACAATAATTTGAGTAGCCAGGCAGCGAGTGGGAGGGAAGGGGAAGAAAGGAAGGGGAGGGGTAAGAAATTCATCACTATTCTTGATGAGTTTATATGAATGAAAAACTACACTTATAACCAAATGGAGATTTATACGATGAAGGGTCGAATTTTTTCCAGTCAATCTCGTTCAATGGTACTTCTACTGACTCGAAAAAAGTTGTGAAGTGCGACTATGAACGGTCTTGATTCCCTTTCCTCCTCCCTCTTCAATATGAATCTACCTTACAAACGAGGTCCTCCTAAAAACCTGGAAAGTGTGCTACGGAACACATCTTGAACCCACCAGCTATCGAACACATTTAAGATTTGAATGAGATTTTTCGTTCCAGAAATTAACTTCCAGAAACACTCAGATGAAGTTGGTTATGAAGAGAGGCATAAACTGTATTGTAGTTATTCATAGAAGGGGAAAATTCACCGATTTTCGATTTCCACTAACAGAGTTGCTTCCCCACACTTTTTACCCTAATTCACACTAACTAGCCATTTCCATATCTGCTAAACATTTCTATACCCTAATTTATTTAAGATCGCATATATCAATATCGACAGTTTTGCGATAGCCGCTTTAGTAGCGTTTCTTTTATAAGGTTCTTGATGCATGAGGATTTCTTCGCACAAACAGCGCCTCATCTTTCCTCACTTAACAATACGTAATCTTTCCAATCGCTTCTTCTGCCGTTCCTTCTGCGTCTATATGAGAAAAACGCGTTGTCATATATGCCCATGTGCTCAGAAAATTTGCCCTGTAATATAAAACGCTAGATGAAATATCTGCATATGCAACACCACACATCGTTAAATTGTCGGCGCAAAAGATAGATGCTCACTTAGTGTTTTCTCGATGCAGAAAAAATGAAAAATGAAGTGCTTAATAAAGTTGCTAGTTGATAATCACATAGCCAAGCGATTACCACATAGATTAGCGGCCACATCTTTAAAGCTTCATGAGGGACAATATTTTATATTTGCACAATATCTGAAGGCTTGAAGGACGTATGCTCCGTTAATGGCATATGGGTACGTGAAAAGGACGTCTTCGCTGGAACTCCTCATGTGTCGTTGTCGAAGGTTCCAACTCGTCTTCAAGCGCCCTCTCAACTCCGCCCATCGGTCCTCCCTTAAATAGAGACACACAAGTTATCCTTCACTAGAAGTTAGCACCTTCGCCTTCCTAAATGGTACCTGCCAATCTTCAGATAATGACGCGCATCCGGTGGCTTTCATTCCTCACCGTTCTCACACTCCCTTCAGCTCGCGCAATATCCAGTCTTGATAACGCAGTTGTTGGTAAGCAATGTTAATGAGTTGGTAAATTATGACCCATATAACTCATCAAGGCCATTGCTGACCCCTTTAATTTTGTTTCCTTTGATTATAACATAGAAGGGATATATTCATGTTACAATAGTTAATCGCAAAACGAAATAAGTTTAGCAGATTTTGTGAAAGTCGCCAAAATTTGAAATATCTTCTCGCGGATTACAATTTGCTTCAGTGCTTTGCAATCCACAATTATGAGTTAAAATTGCATATTTAACTTTCTCTGATTCACCTCTGCTTATTGGAGCCGCTAATAATGAAACATCACTGCCCTGTGCTTGTCTGCTATATTGAAATATGGGAACGTTTTCCTGCAAATCTCAACAAAAATGTGCAATAAATAGAGGTTTGCTCGTGCTCAGTCGTCAGTAATCCATCTTGTCAAAATGCCCTAAAATATAATCTCAAGTAATGTTTCCCATTCGATTGTGAATCTCTTGGAGGTTATAAATCTTTCATGGAATTTTATGTTATTGTATGACTAGTTAATTATTCGTATTGTGTGAAAACTAAAGCGAAATTGAGAAAATATGTAGGTCTTTATAATATTAGAAGAATAAAAAGTGCTGCTCATTTTTGGTGGAATGAACCGTATAATTGTGCTTACAAAGGATTCAATGAAGAAATTCTCAGATGTCTGAATATTCATTTTTATTGTAATGCGCCTTATTGAGTTACCCGAGATATTTTCACGAGAAGCGCAAAATTCCTGCAAAGCTATCTTTTATAGCAATAAGGAAAACAATTTACAGAACCTCAAATATCGGTTGCGCATTTCTTTTCTGGTGCTTTCTTCTGCTCTCATAAAAAATGACCAAAAAATCATACTTCATTGAGAGTGTTCTATGGTTTTTAACTTTCCCATCTTTTTCAAACATAAACTTCATAAAGTTATCTACAAGAATAAGCTCGAAAGTTACAAATGTTATTTCTCATTTTGAATTGATCCTCGAGATTGGTGAAACATGCTTGAAATGGATTCATGGTTTAATCTCTATTTAATAAATTAATAAATTTGTTTTGGAAGCCCATTGGATAGTGGCATGAACTCGAAAATCTCACTAATAACTACGGAACGGCTTTTCAGTAGATATAGCCCTGTTCTGCAAATACCTCTTTAAGTCATTCCGCATGAGTAGTGAAGGTGAGCTTAAAAGTGGCAGACAACACAGATTTCTGCAGCCACTGCAAGCGCATTCTTCCAAGTATCGCCTTTGGGTCATATGCTAATTGTCGCTGATTGAGAAACAGCGTTGTTAAGGCAATTGAAGTTGAATGAACTACCCGTAAAATCACAGTGAACCTTTCAGGTTTACCTGAGGTTGATTGCATGGAAGATCGAGTGAGAATAACATTTCGTACAGAGCATCCATTTACGGGACGCATTTTTGTGAAGGGGATGATCGACAAGGATCAGTGTGTGAACTCGTTTGTGGGAAACACCAAGTCGACGGTACAATTTGAAATGAGCAATGGGCAATGCAACATGCGCAGATCACGAAAGGTTTTTTTTGTATTTCGTGAAAACTGGAGACATTACAGCTTACTCAGAGCATCATTTGAAGTTTATTGGCCAAATTCACTCAGTTTCAGCCATCAGCTTGTGAAGGTTAATCCACAAAATTCTTAACTATAAGCCATCGACCGAGCAGGTCCACCGGAGGAGCACAAATCGTTTGACTGAGCCGAAATGGCCGTTAACAATTAGTGAAATGTACTCCATGAAGTCATGCTTGCTTCATTTCAAGAAAGAAAGTTGATCGTATATCATATTTTTATTAAATCTCCCTGTTCGAAAATGAAGAAATGCCTCTGCGAATTATTTTTAGAAGAAATTTTCGCTTATTAGAGAAACAACTGATATCTGACTGCGAAAGGAGTGGAACGTTTGCTGTCTACCTTAAAATTTTTGTTAATTTTATGCTGGAGGATTTCGTTCGTCTCTTTAGCAGAATTATTGACTTTTCCAAACAATCCAACGCTCCATGCATTTTTAGCCATTGTTTCCGTCGAAACTTCAATCGGACACGCGCACTTTGGACGTAATGAGACACTGCAGCACTGGTCACGTTACATGTTCTCTTTCACTGTAGTTGGTTCAATATCCGATTTGCTGCGTAGGCAAACCTTTTCAATTTGACAGCAAACCGCGGGAAGCTCTTTCAATATTGGCTAGAACTGGTGTTGGGAATGCATTATTCTGCTAGAACTGAAGTACTGCAACGAATACTTCAACGTAGTTGTTGGGGATCGGAGAGTCACTTGAATTGCACGAATAAGCGAATGAGCATGCGCCTTCATTCGAGGACCACAATCGCGCACACCCACGGCCAATGGTGACCAAATGTCAGCCAGAGTGAAGGACACTCAAAAGAAAGCGAAAGCTTTGAAAGATAATTTCTTTAATATTGCGATAAGTATTCATATATGCCTCGCCTATCGAATGACGTTATGGTTCGGCAATTATGGTTCCACATTTTATATCGCTCAAATAGACAACTTCGTCATACCTTTAATGCAAATGCTAAACATAAAGTACGTCTTGACTTAGCAAGCGGCGTTGAGCCACACTCACTACCGCTATCACTTCTATAGATTCTCTTATTTTTATCAACAAGAGACAAAAAATTAATATTTTCATGTGAATTCCCTGTGCTGCTCGTGAAATTTTCACTGTGTTGTGAAAAATGTTTCTATGAGGTTATGGGTGTTTCACTAAAGGTACCAGATTATTCCCACTTGTTCCTAAATTTTGGGGTCCATGCGTAGGATAGGCTATTCTTCTGTTTTTTGTTACTTTATTCAAAAAAAAAAAACAAACAGTGAACGTGGCGAATTAAAACGCTCCGCTATACTCCCACCTTCCTTCCTCGCAACTCCATTTTCCACTGCCCTTACACCCCCCCCCGCCCACCCTCCACCCTTTTTCTCTTACAGTGTCACCGCAAACCTTTTCTTTCCGTTTTCTATGGCTGCTGAAAAGTGAACTTTTGTCGTTGAAAAACTACCAAAAAACGTTGTTTTCCACTAAGCTCACTTCGTCAGAGAGGTACTTGGGTCTTATAAAAAACTCTGCTCTCTAATTCCAGCAGGCTAATATTGCTGGTAGAATGAGGTCCTGCACTGCCAACAAACGTCATTCTTCACTGTCATTAACTGTGATAAGCGCGCAGATTAGTTCATTCTCTCAAATAATTGCTGCAATGAGCATCGAGGCGTCTGTGTGCGGGAAAACGTCGAAGCACCTCATAGGACCACCAATTCCACAGCTTAATAAAAAAGTAAAGCATGAAAAATGGGGCTCTAAAGGCTTCAATTTCTGCAATTGCGAACGAAAATTCCAGCAAAGGACTCATTGTTCTGCAGAGCGGTTGCCGTAAAATCAGTTCGACTCAACATCAGTGGTCCGCAAAATTAAATGAACGGACAGCGCACATGCAAACGTGGCTATACACACACGAAAATATGCAGAATCCACCTTTTAATTGGTTCGACTAAAAAAAGATCCATTTTTCCAATCCAGCCGGCAAAAAATGCTTCCGGTGATCACCGAATCCACTCAGGTTTCCCCATTTGGTACTGAAGGAAATGCACGCAGGCATTACCGAAACTGCGATTCGTAAATGCGCCACATAATTAGCTAAACTAGAGTGCAGTAAGACACCTTCGGTCTAGCGTTGCTTTCCCGAAGAAGAGTGTAGTTTACCTGCCAACAATTTTGTATGAGAGAATCCATTTCGCATATGAGGCAATCTTTAAATGCAGTTGTTGGGAACACGCCCAAAACAACAAATCTAATTTGCAAGGCACAATTACTGCATAGGCCCAGACTTTTTTTGACTGAAATAAATTTCAAAAAATACTGAGCCAAACAGTTATCTAATATTCGACCATCAAAAATGTTGCAGCGTCGCAAGTTAGAAGATTAGAAATAGTGTATCAGGATTAGGGGCGAAGATTAGTAATAACGTGAGAAGTGGTTGAGCTAGATGGAACTCTCAGAAATCTCTAAATAAGGGAATGTAGCGAATATTGTGACGGCGGCTTTGTGAGGAAAGCGTCATATGCACACATTCTGATGTTTTCTCATCGGCTTTCACGATTTGCGCTGCTGAGCATCAAAGAATCCTCTCCATGGTTAGCTAATTCTATATAAGAGCTTCCGATGTTTGTGTTTCTGCTAGCTTTCTTAGGGAGCTATTATTCGCACATGAGTTCCGATAAAATGTCACGAAATTTTTGAAGTAAACTAATAATGTTGACATCTTTTGAACTCATCCAATTACGACAAACGAAATGAGAGTGTGATAAACGAAATGAAACTTTCATCTTGAGGTTAATGGACTCATTTTGGGTTGTTGAGCATACTTGCGATTTCAGTAGATTTCATATCGATACAATTCTGAATTCGTCATCGACATCTCATTGAATCAATCGTGTTTCTCATAGAAATTCTATTTATAATTGCTCATGAGAAAGAATATATCCTCTTCAACACGGAACAATCACTTGACACATTCGCCGAGCTAACATTCGCTTCGTTATATTCTTTGAACTCTGAAGGCCTTCAAATTGGTGGATTATTGACACCGAATTTATTGTGTTCAATTGCGTTCAACAAGGCCAACTACATGAACATGGTCGCTTTTCGAATTTAGCCTTGACGCGAGATAATTGAAAATCCTCTTCGAATGCCGCATATCATTTGGCTATCATTTTGTTTACTTTGCTCGATTAAGCAAATACCGCAATATCAACCCAACTACAAAATTTTTGAAGTAAACTAATAATGTTGACATCTTTTGAACTCATCCAATTACGACAAACGAAATGAGAGTGTGACAAACTTTCATCTTGAGGTTAATGGACTCATTTTGGGTTGTTGAGCATACTTGCGATTTCAGTAGATTTCATATCGATACAATTCTGAATTCGTCATCGACATCTCATTGAATCAGTCGTGTTTCTCATAGAAATTCTATTTATAATTGCTTAAGGCTGACGGCGGCTCCTAACATCTAAGACCACCAAATCTTCCTATTTGAGGGTGGCAGCAAGTCCTAATATTTAGGACGTTTAATTTCCTTACTTCAGGGTGACAACGACTCCTGATATCATACATTGAATGGTCCCGTGGAAACAAACAATAATCTGAGGAGTTTACGCAGCGCATTGAAATTCAATTGCAGTCGTTTTCCGTGTCGAGTCGATGTAACAGGGAACACTAGAGAAATGAGTTGTCGCGCTGGTGCATGCACAGTTATTTGCTCATGCTTTTTGTCTGCAGCAGGTGCCTTTTGT
The DNA here is from genome assembly GCA_037389465.1 of Baylisascaris procyonis. NCBI lineage: Eukaryota > Metazoa > Nematoda > Chromadorea > Rhabditida > Ascarididae > Baylisascaris > Baylisascaris procyonis. Next base: position 84,225 of record JAZARR010000272.1, read on the forward strand.
CTCAGATAGGCTTACAGGGATGCGACTGTCAGTAGAGTGAGCACATTCGTGCAGACCTCTGATGAGAAGTTTTGACGGTTCCCTCCCATTTTCAAGCACTCCATTGCTATATATGACAACGATATCCGTGGCACTAGTTGCACTAGCACAAAAATGTGACATCGCACTTAGGCCTTGGCATAAGTGTCCGACCCTTCGGCAAATGCATGCACCATCATCATTGTGCAGTGCAGCTTTTCAGAAGTACGTTTGCAAAAAAAGCATTCCAAACAAAAGTCACACGACTTCTTGAAGCGACACTTTCATAAGCTTCAGAAAGTTCCGTTCATCCCACTAAGGGATGGATGACAGCACAGTTGTTCCACAGTATTGCTTGGATAACAGTGCAAAAAATATGCAGGAAGCAGACGCAGTTAGCAAATTTTCGCAAAGGCGCACGATGGCGATGTCGTATACGTGCTTATCTGTTTGTACGTGCATCTATTTGTACGTGTCGAAGTTTCTGTCTGCAAAATTCGGAAACTGTGGCTATGGAATTCATTGAGATTGCGCACGCCAAGGCTGTGGCCATATATCTCCAGTTTCCTTCCCAATGAACATTTCTTATGCGAGTTCTTGACACCTGAAGGTGCTGTAATGTTTCTAGGATAATTATGCTCCAGAATCAGTCGATTTCTCAGGAATGGTCACAGTAAGGCATTTTTGAACCAATTTCGTATATTCAGGACATGTTTACAAATGCACATATCAGTTTCTACACCACACTCTTCCGCGTGCACTTAATTTTCATCATATAAGTGGTGGCTGATGAAGGTGACCAACAATACCTCCTCCTTCATTTCATCAATGCTGAATTCGTTGCATGCGAATGGAACATGCCGTAGAACGTTAGAAACATCACTGGGCGGAAAAGCCGCAAAGGGTGCTGGAAATTCTTCCCCGATATGAATGACGAACAACCAAAAAGATCGAATAATGACTAGAATCAGACAAAGGCATAAAGGTGAGATTTAAGTGACACCTGTTACATTGTAAAGTTTTTTCAGCTTGGTCCTGAGCAGAAAGGCGTCGAGCAATCGATTACTGTTATAATTTCGTTCCATAATACTTTCATCACAAAGGTCGATCGTGCTTACCGTTGCACCTGTTTCTATATGGAAGCCGATAAAGTCATCACTAGTAGATTCGATGTGAGGTAACTGCTCATGCTGTTAGTTTTCAGTGAACATTTTCAATATCAAATTGCCACCAAATATTCCCAGTGTTGGTGGCATACTATTGTCGGCTAAATTTTCTGTCACATAGAGGTGTAGCATTCAAGCAAAAATCATAAACTCCACCCACATATTACACCACGCTGAATTTGAAATTCCTCACACGCACAGATCAATCATTCCATAGATGCATTTGCCAATTTCAAGAGTTCCCTTGCGAATCCTTGGTTCCATGACGACCGCTTTAGCTTGAAATGAAACTATTGGTATCTCAGAAAGCAACAGCTTATCATGAAAAATGTTATATGCCAATATCGCGTAACTGAATACTCAAATAATAGGACGCAGTGCCCCGAATGAGATTTGTATCACAGTAACATAACAACATGAAAAATTTTTTGATTATTTTCAAATGCTTTAGAGACGGCAGGTCGCACAAAGATCCTTCGAATTAAGTTAATATCGCCTTTGCATAGAGGAGGATTGAAACTTGGAAAAAAGGTACTTATCTTCCATCTCAAAAAACATGCTGAATTTTTTTGCTATCCAGGATTCAGTTAATGGAGGGAAGATCATCTGCGGTGAAATATTTGGCACATTTTGCAGTATGTTACCGACCACAGACCTCATCGACACTGCGCGAATGCCGTTATGTACGTATACGGTGCGACGTGGATCTGTAACAGGATCGATCGTTTCATTTGCAACAGTTGGCGAACCTGTTTTCCACGTTTGGCAATGTGAAAGCGGTGAGCTTTATCTAGATTGTTTAGTAATGAAGCATATTTTATTCAAAGTTTTGAAAAGTTATTGACAGGTGAGGTCCATAATTTAGCGAAATGAGGCCGATCAGATAGCAAATTTGGTGACCCCTTTACCTATGAGTGAAATGGACTGAAGGAGATTCTTTCTGCACAAGTTCTTTCTCAATGCTTTCAATTCTGTGAACTTCATGCGCAATCATTTCAACTGGCAACTTATTATGCCTAATGTTTTTCACGACCTTTTAATCATGAAATTTCATATTTTCTAGGGCAAAGTTCTTATCCGCATTCATATGCATGCATTACTGCAGTTTTTGAACCTGTTTACCGAAGAACACATATTCTTTGTCATACTTCGTAAACTTTCATTGCTTTATTCGCAAGTTTCAGATATGTTCTCAATGTTGGTGCACAGTTGTTTTGTCGACGACGGAAACGGACAGGAGAAGAAACCTTTGGTCGATGAGCACGGGTACGCTTAAAAGTTTCTATTCTATTAGCAACAAATTTCAATGACAGGGCGTAAAGGGAGCTTCTTCAAAAGGTTCTCCAGTAATTTCAAAGTAGGAAGGAAATTTTAAACTCAGCATAATATTCGTCAAGTTCTCACAAGTGTCTCTCGTGAACGGATGCTGCCATTCATGATACTTGTATTTTTTTGCATTCTATTCTTTAAGTCACCTATCACAGCTTTGAGGACAGTTAGCGGACAGTTGATACGAAAGATGGCCTCTATCCCGCTCATGTAAAGAACCTCATTACAACCTTAAGAATACATTTCTGTGGTTCCTTCAGTTCCGAGTGTGTCACAGGTGGTCTATCCGATTCACTGTAGTCCCATTTGCTGTCAACCAATCATCACAAATGCTGCAAGACGTAACACGAATTTAGCGAAGCAATTCCTTTTCAGCTCCTTGACGCAAAGTCCAATGAGAGTTCAAACTTCTACGTTCTTATTATGCGAATTGCCATTTATGAAATTTATATTCTCTTGACTAGTAAAGCTGTAATATTCGAATCGAGAAGCTTTTTCCGTCTTATACACGAGCAATCGAAGTGCTCAACTGCAGATTCCATGCGCTCAAAAAATAAATCCATTCAAAGTTCAATGCTTTAGATGTACGATCGATCCGAGTATAGTTCCCGATCTCGCCTACAACGACGCCAACAATATGGCCTTCTCGGAGGTCAGCGTATTCAAATTTGCCGATAAGGTCAGCACCTATTTCCAGTGCGCCGTATCGACGTGCATGAATTCGGAAGGCATGTGCAATGGGAAAACGGTATGTATCACTGTCTTCTTGAGGGGTGCATAGTCGTACACAATATGTAAAACTCCATGAAATATTCACAAAGATTTTAGCACAAGGACCATGGCATAATAAGTGCACACCATCGCTATTTTATGTACAGGATTGGAGAAAGAGGAACGCAAAAAGCATCGTGCATGAAGAAGGCATCACAGATGTAGGTACATAACATGGTATGTGCTCTGGAAATGCGGCGTGAAGCAAAAGCACTGAATTGGTTGAACAAGCTAGCATTAGTCGGCAAGGCTTATCTGTATTATATCTTGCTTAAAAAATGAGACGAGAAAAATATGTGGTTATTTATACATGACGGATTCAAGTTGACGAATGTTTCATAGCGAGGTACTTTGCCCTTTTCCGGCACTCTCCTTTTTCCCATCCCTTCTCCCCATTCCTCCTCCGGTATTCAGCACATATATGGTTTTTGTGCTGTGTGGTCCTCAAAACGCATAACACTTCGAATCAGTTGTGCTGGCTCGATGATTGCGCGACAGTCTAGCATTTATATTAAGCTCTGTTTTCCATTTGAGGCTGCAACAGAAAGTCCCACTAAATTCTCCCCGCTTAGACAACGCGTGCTTACGATATTCAATGCACTTTAGAAACCTTAGCTTGAAGGATTGGGAAGGTGCTGCAAGCCGGCTTGTTTTTTTTTTTTTTTTTGAAGCTTCAGGTATTATCGAAATAAATGAACGATACCCTATCTTAGATTCAGTTCGAAATAGTGAAGCTCCCTGCTATTCATATACAAAAGATGAATCGTGGAGTGCTTTATACTAAGTTGATTTTAAGTGTTCTTAACCTCAGCTGTAAGCGTTTTGAAATATGAGTAGACAACACATTGTAGCCTCCACGTTGTGGCGCCAATGATCCCAGAGAGTCGTTCGTTGTTCCCGAACAATCTGTAAGCCATCCACATCGAAAAGCTCGCAGCTTGATTGTACCAGCGAGCGCAGCTATATTCCCTCGCTCGAAGCAGAACGGGACGTTGAAACAGAACCGGAGTCCTTTCGATGATGCCCACACAATGGAGTTGGCTGCAGAACGCATCATAGTGCTCGATTTGGACGAGAACACTCCAGAAAACAACTGCAGCCATTACGATCTGAGCAGGGTATGCACTTTTTACACCAAACATAAACCTTAGCATTAACTCGAATACGGCTCGTTAAATGCAATAAATGCAAAAAACGCTACAAGTGAACAAAAAAATATCATTTTGTTTGAGTAGATGCTGATCGCTGACATATAAATGACTTGCAATGACGATGAACTTTGTTGTATGTTAAGCAGAGTGATGATCTTCCTATATTGTAGTGTTCGAAGTCCAGAAATTGGCTCGTGGTTCAGCTGGATGAGGTCTCATAAATGTGGTAATATTGATATTAATATCGTTTTATGCAAAATGAATGCTTCAAAGCGACTGAAAAGCACATCCCATATAGAATTAGCTATTAGATAAGAATATATGAAGGTGAGTGGGTGGTCACTGATGGAATATCGCCATAACAAGCGTATTCGACCAACTTCTCAGTGCTATCTTAGTTCAAATGTATTCAGTCTTCTGCATAAATTGTGACTATCATTCATATGTAAATATGCAAGTGGTGTTTGCTTACGTTGCAGTCAAATGCGGTGACGAGCGGTCTCATGAGTATTTACGCTGAGGGACAAGTATGCATGAGCTCAGCGGCTGCTACATTACTGACGGCCGCTCTTGGATTTTCCGTAATGACCACAACGGCCGTATTGATGGCATTCGTGTTGAGGAAACACGTCGACAAGACGTCACCAAAGGTTTAATTGCGTTTAGCCTTCGCAATTTACCTATCGCCGCTCATCAGGTGATACAGTAAGTGACGTGCAGCAAAACTTCGCATATATTAGCACAATTGACTGACATCTTTCTCCGATGGCGATGCTTGTGACAGTGCGCGTACAAAGTGACAGCAAATGTTAGGAGCCGAAAAAAGTAGTGGAGAGGAAAGGACAGACCGTGTGTTGCTAAATGCGGTGGGGGAGGGGGGAGGGGGAAGGAATCAGTACTATAGCTTTTATGGGAATCTCAGTACACTGTGACACGAAGTATTGCTATTTAGTATTGGACCTTTACCGCTTCAGTGATAGCACGTCATTATCGTTTATGATCGCCTTTTTGCGGGTACCACGATGCGAGTCTTGAACTTCAGTGAACCGCTTATCAGAGAAATGTTGCTTAATTGTTTGGTTATAGTTGATTTCAAATGAGAAAAAATCTCTTATTGAAATAATATTTCATAATTAGAAAGAAAAATGGATTATAACGCAAGACGAATAATTTTGAGCACGTCCGAAATAGGTTTTTTAAGCATTCTTATCTTCTTCTGAATATACGTGTGCCTTTTTACGGTTTTTATCTTTCGTGGTTAAGATTTCACCGAGTGTGTTTGCAAATGTCCACTGACATGTGGTTGCAAAAATTCTTCTTTTGATTTTATCCTTCCATCTATATGCATAAAGCAGCGATTACTTTGCTGAAAATACCATCGCTATTGTTGGAACAATCTCGTGAAAGAACTGCTTAGTCTCCATCGCCTGCTTGCCTCCGATGAATCTCCGTTGTTTGTAATGTGCCCATTCCACCACTTCAACTGCCGTCAAATCGGTCCATTGTTCACTAATGTTACGAAAATCGGCAGCATTTATGCTTATAATGATTGACTTTTCTCAATTTAATATAAGTTTCTTCGAAGAAGACCAGGCAATGGATTGAGAGAGGATATCTGAACAATGAGTTTTTTCAAATCTTCAAGCTAGAAAAACAGTCGATAGTAATGAAGTGAGTGACCGGAAAATTCAGTTTGAAAATCACGACTAATGGACTCGTTGAACAGTAAATGGTGAAGGAGTTGGCATGAGTAATATCTAATTGCTATGTGAATGCATATCTCCGGTTTTCTAATAATGTGCCTAGTATAGCAGTTGTCTTTAATGCAGCGTAATAACTCTTGCATCACCTCCTTCATGAAATTCCCCATTGGCAGTAATCAACTGTCAAAATGTATATGCATCCACCATGGAACACATTGCTAAATCGCACATTTCGCTTGTTTTTTCTCTGATTGAAAACCTCAGTTGATTGCCTTTTATGTTGTTATATCACGAATTGAAAAGTATTTTGTTTTGTTTGCTGCCGTATAAATAAATGCTCGATGAAGATCATCCTCGCACAATAATAAAATCACCCAATCACTTTGCATAAGACTAGGCTCTTATGAAACATTGAACATACAAATCGCGTGCTGCTTCTTCTAATGAGCTTCACTATATTTAAAAAAAAAAGAGTTCAAAAATAGTGAATAGGGGCTTGCAAGGAGTTTTTGAGAGAAATTTTATCAACTAATAAGAATAAATGAGAAGCACAATATCCGAAAAACATTGGCGGCATTGAAGTGCCCAAGAACTTTCGGATTTTCGACAGTAGCATATCATATTCTTGCCTCACATGTGAGCCAATACTAGAAGAAATGGCACCCAGGTGGATGAACAGCTTCACCTTTCATTCTACCTTTTCGGGATGACCCAACATCACGAAACATGGGGTGGGGGTGTAGCTCAGTGGCAGAGCATTCGACGGCAGATTGAGAGGCCGCGGTTCAAATCCGGGCGCTCCATGTTTTCCACACCGCTCCATTGTACTACTTATTATCATCAACATTGTTCCCAGAAATCCAGAAGCTTCGTCGGTTTTCACGTAGTAGAAGTTGTCTTCGTTCTTGCACATTCAGGCAGTATCGCGCTTGAGAGCAACTTGAAGAAACTGTTGTTATAAAGTCAGCATAGGTATTTAGTAAATTATTCGTCGCAGAGCAAGGATATGCTATTGAAGTGTCGAATGTTTTAGTTGATGAGATGCATAAAAAGATTATAAATTGGATGGTATATCGACCGCAGAAAATACAAAAAGCTTCTTTCTTTGACTTCCAAATACACAAATCGTTTCATGGCGCTTTTCCCTATCTTACATATTTGGCAATTTTCAAAAAATATAGCTACCAGACGATACGAGAATGGTTAAGAGGATTGAGAAATTTAAATGGCGGTGAAGATTTCGAAAGTTTTTCTAGAGTTCTTCTTGTTGGCAGAAGATAATGTAGATGTTGAGATGTTTGTTGATTCGACCGAAGTCTACAAATGATTCTCAGCTTAGCATTGGAAAAAGAGTGCGAATCAGCATGTCTGGAGGAGTGTTATTGATATCGGAAATATTATTGTCATCTTAACTATTGAAAAAGTGGTAGGTGTCGCAAATGCGGCAAAAATAAAATGCGGCGGCAGCGAGGGTTACGCGGGGGGTAGCTTCGCACTAAGGAAGAGAGAGACCCAGACAAATGCATCAGATGACGAGTTAAATACAGTTGTCTGAAATGGCAACAAGGGGAGGAAACACAGAATCTTCTCACAGCAATGTGGCGATTCTATGTTTCCCTTCTCATCAAATCTCCAGCGAAATCTTCTCAGTTATTTCGCTGGAATTTGTTATGAATTTCGCACTTTACGCGACACTCCCGAGGCGACGATCCTTACGCCCGACGACGACTGGTTCGAAACGCATCCGATCAATGTGTTGCTGAAGGTTTCCTGTCGTTGTCGATTCCTCGATGTTTTCCTTGATGAAAATAACTGTCGGATGGGGTGTCTCGCCTTTCTTGCGAAGTTTCTTCACTACGGCCATACATTTGATCGCTGCAAAAGTAATTATTACACATACAGCGATGACTGCAATAACGTTGAGTAAAACTTCCCAGTACTGGAAAACATCAAAGATGCGTTGAATATTGTTGTTGGCTTCTTCTGCAAGCGTTTCAATTTCGCTCCCGAAGTCCGAGAGAGCCGTGCTGCTATCCGAGAACACTGACGGTTTTGCTCTTAAGCCCCAACGAGCACTTCGCGATTTGAGCAGATCGATCTGCGCTTCAGCTTGCTGTGTTGATGTATCTTGAAGGGTGCTGGACCAGAACACGAGGTCGTTCTCAATTCGCCTACCGTGGGCTTCTTCGTCGCTGCTTTCAATGATTCCATTATGAGGAACACAATTAGTTTGTCGTCTTCTCGTACTGCCGACACGTCATCCCTGTGAAGCAACAGTTTAGCTGCCATTGATGGGTCACTTCGACTGATGCTTCGAATAAGAATGAGGAAAATATTTCTCGTTTGACATTGTGTTTCGGCATACTTGTTCAGGTGCATTTTGAACTGGTGTAGCCATTTATCAGAGGCGTATTGAAATTTCGCGTTCTCTCGATCGAATCTTGATCCGAGTTCAACAGAAGATATATTGGGTGCGTGAAATCTTGCCTTTCGGAACCAATCGATGACATCTTGCTGCTTCCAGTCATCGAACGTGATGAGAATGCCATTTTGTATGGGTGCTAACGACTGAAGTTGACACTGTTCCGCTTGTGTCCAGCTTTCATCAAATACGTCGAGTGGAATGAATGAAGCTTGAAGTTTGTCAACGACGATCCTCTTCTCTGTGAGCTGCGCAAGATATGTGCCCACTCGATGCCACGCACACTGTTCAACGAGCATTTTTCTTTCCCATAGGATAATTTGACCTTCAGCCATGCATTTTCCAGTGGACGCATTGCAAGCCGTGACGTCTGCCAGACAAGAGTCGATATGCATATCATCAGCAGTCAACACGTAGCCTTCATCCAACTCGTAATTCACAGTAGCAGTACACCTTTCGCCGAAGATGGCATAAGAAGCGGCTGACGGTTAAGAGCTCTTCCACCTTTTCGCACCAATCTTTTCGAGTTGAAGCCCGCCAAAGCGTTTGGTACTCCTCATCTCTTCACATGCTTTAGCTGTGACGGCCGATATAACTGGTTCTTCAATGGTTTCGTGCATACTGAATCGGAAAAACGCTCGGGTGCAGATCTGATGGGTGATCTGGAAACAGCTAATAGCTTCCACTCGTTTCGGTTTTCTTTCGAAAACGCTTATTCTTGCCGTCGTAAGATGGGTGAACCGTTCTGCTGTACAATTCTGAATTTTTGGAATTGATAGGTGTATAGCCTGAGTTCCGCTGTTTGTGGGTGCGCAACCAGCGGAACTCAGGGGAGGAGGTGCTTTCGTTTTTTGACCGGTTTACCGGATATGTCTCGGACAACAGTCGTGGAAATTGCTGTTGCTGCCGTTGTTATTGTTGCATCTTCTTTGGCTCGAATTTCGAGTGGGAAGAGATTATTGATTGTTCTTTGTACCTTTTTGCCGTTTGAAAGACGAATGGTTGCTGTTCTCACTTTCAACGGTTCGGGATGTAGAGCTTTGATAATTCCGAGCGGCCAGGTGTCTCGACGACATGGTGACTCGTTCAGCAGCACTATTTTGACCTCAAGACATCTCTTTTCAGTGCTGAATGTTTGTTTATGAGTTGTTTGGTACCGTTCCCTCAGCGTCATGAGATATTCTTCACGCCATATCGTCGAAAAGTTATCGAGTTTTGCTGTCGTTTCCTCCCAGTATTTCAAATGTTTTCTTCGAATGCCGTTAGGGTCACGGTATGTTGGATCTTGTACATCATTTTCCAGGCTTCTGAATATTCCTGGTGAAGAATTACCGTATGGCAGCAGAAAGTCGATTGGTCGTAGAACTGTCGTATTCTCCGATGAGAGGGGGGTAATTGGACGGCAATTTACCACTGCTTCAATATCTGTTGTCAGCGTTTGAAGCTCTTCTTGCGTCAGCATTTTGCGTCCAATTGTCTTCTTCATACTGCTTTTCACGAGACCGACCATTCTGTCATAGATGCCGCCTTGCCATGGCGCGAGTGGAGTAATGAATGACCACTGAATATTGTGTGCAGCGTAGTAGTCGAGAATTTCGTTGTCCATCTGGTGCACTTTAGATGCAGTGGTTAGTACAGATCGAGCCCAGACGAATTGTGTGCCGTTGTCCGACAGCACTCTCTTAGCGAGTCCTCTTCTCGAGACAAAGCGATGCAAACACTGAATGAAACCTGGCCCGGATAGGTCAGATTCGACTTCGAGATGTACAGCTCTAGTCGAGAAACAAGTAAACAGACAAATCCGTCGTTTTGTGCCATCCTTTTCATCGGAACGTACCGTGAACGGTCCTATATAATCGACACCTGTGTTTTCGAAAGGAGGATGCTTAGATACTCCTTCCGGCGGATAAGGTGGCATTCGGGGCATCTGAAAGGGCTTCGAGTTCCATCGTCGACAATGAAAACAGTTATTTAGAGCTCGTTTTGTGGCCTGATGACCACGAGGGATCCAATATGCCTCACGCATCTTCGCGAGAACTGAAGAGATTCCAGCATGCAAAAGTTCCTCATGGATGTGCAAAATAAACAAGTGAGTTATGCGGTTGTCTGCAGGCAAGTATATCAACAGTGGTGATGAAGCATATTTCATTCTACCTTCGCACTTCCACAAGCCATCATTGTCGAGATGAGCGTTCCACTTTTCTCTCTCCTGCAGACAATTGTCCTCTCTTTGAGCTTGCTTCACCAGTAGTTCTTCAGCTCGAGATATTTCGATGCCCTTTAGCGGTCCCTTTTCAGGACATTTTCCTCTGAAGCAGGCTACTGCTCACAATACCCATGCTGTCGTTCGCAGTAGACGGGACCATTTGCTGAAACGCGTGACGTTGATAATAGTCGATGAACGATCGTGTATTTCACAGGCCTGCAGTGTGTGCGCATTCGTCGTTGTTATTTCTGTCACCAAGTCTTCTGGGCTGGCATCGTCTTTTGAGCCAGCAGGGTTAGTTACCAATTGTGGCCAGTGGTCACTAGAATGGAGAAGCCAATGTGGTCCATGCCACCATAATTTGTTATTGATCAGATCGCTGATGTCACTACCCCTCGTAGGAATATCGGCCGGATTGGAATCTGAAGGAACGTATCCAAATCTGGCATCCGTTTTCTGAATTTCTCTCAGCCGATTTTCTACGAATCGATCTTTCTGATGCGCGTCATTGGAGCGAATTCGTTGTAAAGTACACTGACTGTCGGTCCAAATATATCTGTCGACGTCTTCCAACTGCAGCTGTTGTGATGTGTATTCAAGCAGCCTCGTTCCAATAAGAACTCCCATAAGTTCGAGACGCGGAATGGTGGATCCTTTGAGTGGGGCAAGTCGAGTCTTGCATATTGGCAGATGACATTCAACTTCTGAGTTCCTTTCTGTTTGAATGTAAACGGCTGAAGTGTACGCTGTCTTCGATGCATCCGTAAAACAATGAAGTTGCAGTGCAGCTTGGCCTTTTATGACGAATCGCGGTACTTTAATTGTGCGGTCACTCCATTCGCGGCATATGCTATTAATCTGCTCGGTTCTATTTTCGGGTAATCTCTGGTCCTACTTCTGATTCTTTCTCCATAGATCTTGTAGAATTAATTTCAATGGAGTGAATAGTGGAGAGATATGTCCGGTAGGATCGTATTGAGCATCGATATAGGACAACAGTTGCCGTTTGGTCATCACTGGCTGCTTCGGTGGAGTTATTTTCGACTGAATATAGTCTGCTACAGTATCCCAACGCACTCCTAGTAGTTTCGTGTTAGCTGTTCCGTGACGATCCTTTTCTGGAATTGTTTCGTTGAAGGTCGCATCGTTCGTTGCTCAGAAATTCACGAATGTTTATTCGTGCGTCTTCGAATAGTTTCTTTATGCGTTCGAACTTATCGAGAGCGTCCTCCTCGCACATGCACTGATCATTACGTTATCCACATAAATGTTCTTCCAAATTTCTTCAGCTAACGCTACGTCATCGTGCGAGTCCAGGTGCGTTTTGATTCTTGCTGCGAGGAGGAAGGGACTTGCGTTGAGTCCAAACGGGACTCTCGCAAAGCGAAAGATCTTTAGGTTCCTGTGAGATGGCGGTGAGTTGATATGAGACAGCCATAGAAAGCGAGTCGCATCTCGGTCTGGTTTATTGAGAGCCACTTGTAGAAACGCCTTCTCTAAATCTCCTATAATAGCGATAGGCATTGAGCGGAATCGAAGCAGTATACCACCTAAATTCGGGAGTAAAACTGGTCCTCTCATAATTGCTTCGTTAATGCTTTTAGTACCTCTCGATTTGGAAGAGCCGTCGAAAACTACACGAATCTTTGTAGTCGTGTTATGGGCGTTAATTACTGCTTGATGTGGCAGATAGTGGACAACGTTGGAAGCGGGTTTTAGTTCCTCTCTAGGTACTTCTTCGATAATTCCACAGTCCTTCTGCTGAGAGAAGATTGCGTCATATTTTTCGAGAAGCTCGCGATCGTTCTGTAGGCGCTTCCAAGTTGAAAGTAATCGACCAAATGCTAGGCCAAAATTCAGTGGAATATGTGGAACAGAGTCTCTGAATGGGAGGCTCACTGAATAGCGACCATCGATTCTCTTCACCGTTTCCTTAAACATATCCATTGCCTGTTGGTCTTCGTGCTCGGTTGGTGAATCTCGAATACCAAGTAGCGCCAAATTCCAGTAGTTGGACATCTGCTCGATTTCGTCGGAAGGTTGCTCGTTTGCAAATTCCATTTCTTCGTGAGCGTCTTCTGGCATTTGTTCATCAATACATACCACCGCCTGGGCTACTTCATTCTTTTCGGCCTGTTCGGACGGCAAAATGTAGCCAACTTTAGTGGAAATTCATTCGTAGCCGTTTCCTAGGCGTTTGATTCCCGCAAGTGGAATAAAGTCACTGAAATAGTCATGACCGATCAGAATGTCTGGAGAACGAATTTTTCGCGGCAGCTCTGATGGCTTCAGATCACCAAAGTTCGCTTCAATGTTATCACCGACAACTTCTAGGTTGTTAGTGATTCGCGTAATTGTGCTTTCTCTGACAGCTTTGCGGGTAGCGTTCTGAAGTTGAACGGAAATAACAGTTCGATTTGACTGAATAATTTGCGGCGCACTATCACCAAAAGTGCTTTTGCTCAGCTTTTGTGGTGTTGTGCTCAGCCGCAGCCGATTCGCTAACCGCGCTGTTATGTACGACTTTTGACTACCCGAGTCAAAAAACATTAAAGCATTTGTTCGACAGTTTGCTCTATGAGGGTTGGAGACCACTATCTCTTTAGAGAACAGCAGTGCTTTATTTCTAGCTGCCATATTTGTGGCAATCACTTCTTCAGGTGGAGTGGGCTGGTCTTTACCACTCTTCCCTTTTTCCTGCGATTTGCATCTCTCTATGCATAGGAGTGAGTTGTGATTAGAGTTTCGGCAGTAGTAGCAGTGCTGCGTTGCTTTGCAATTTTGTAGTGCATGTCCCCTTTTCAAACATCTCGTGCACAACTGAAATTTATTCGCTCGCTGAATTCTTTTTTCTGTCGTGTTGTACGAAGGGCAGTTGCGATTCCAATGTGATTCACCGCAGAACGCACATGGCTTTGACGGTTTTTTCTCTTGTTTTTTCTGAGCGAGAAACGAAGATGTTTTGATTTGCGGCTCTTTCGGCATGCTACGTATTTTTATTTGATGCGCTTGCTGATAGGACTGTATGTATAACAGCTTGGCTGTCATTAATTCTTGAAGTTTCGCTCGTAATTTTCCTACATTCCATTCTGGGTCTAGAGCCTTACATTCACTGATTCGTCTTTTTATTCGCTGCGAAAGTTTCTGCTCAATTGTAAATGCCAGCAAAGGTGAATCGAGATTTTCGCCTGCTTGCTCAAGCTGCCTTAGTATTCTTTCGACTGCCCGTACAGCTGGCACGAGTTGTGACCCATTGTCGCTGGGCAGGTTTTGCAACTCGGTGTGTAAGCTGGCTGTTATTACGGCTGGATTTCCGTAATTTGATTTTAGCGCAGTTACCACCAAATCAAAGCTGCTTTCCGTTATAGTGTAGCCCTGAGCAACGGTTGCTGCTGGGCCTTCAAGTAGCGAAAGCAGGTAATTTAAGCGCTGCACTTTTGGCAAGTGGCCGACAGCAGAATTTAATGTTTCCCAGAATCCAGTCCACTTTTTAGGATTTCCAGAAAATTTTCTGAGTTGGATCTGAGGCAAAGCAACGTGGCTGCTTATTTGTGGTTCAGAAGGCGATGGAGCAGAAATTGTTTGTAAGTTCGAGGACACTTGCGTCAATAGCGCGGTGGGTGACGAAGCCGAAGACTGTGAAGTTTTCAGAACGTCAGTGATGTTAGAGATTCTAGCGTTTAGTTGATCAGCAATGGTTTTGGCTTGCTCGCACAGATAGAGAAAGCTATTTGGCGAGGTGACGTAATCTTCGTAGGCCTTAGTCTCTGCTTCTGTCGCTCGCGGATCACGTAGAGTGTCCAAAAATTCAAGCCACTTTTCGTGCTTGCTTTCAATTTGCGAAATGAGGCGCGTTACAGTTTTCAAGCAATGGCGCAGGCAATAATCTCTACGTTTTATAAAAGCGGCAATTTGAAAAGAACCTTCCTGGGATATATCGATGTCCTCCTCAGTTGGTGGGATCCGTCCGACGGTCGATTTTAGCTCTTGGATCATGGGCTCGAGCCCGGCTTTCATTCGACGGGCCATTGTGCAGCAAATATATTCAGTAGAACCGCAAGTTGCGAATCAATAGCAGAAAGTAGTGCGCAGAAATCGAAGATTTGCAGGATCCGGAGGAAATAAATCCGTCGGTCCTGCCTGGGTTGCCAAGTTTTGTCGCAAAATGCGGCAAAATAAAGTGCGGCGGCAGCGAGGGTTACGCGGGGGGTAGCTTCGCACTAAGGAAGACAAAGACTAAGCATGAGATGGCGAGTTAAATATAGTTGTCTGGAATGACAACAAGGGGAGGAAACATAGAATCTTCTCACAGCAGTGTGGCGATCCTATGCTTCCGTTCCCATCAAATCTCCAGCGAAATCTTCTCAGTTATTTCGCTGGAATTTTATTATGACTTTCGCACTTTACGCGACAATAGGATTATGATTTGGACAAGAACTTTCTATAGTGACCACAGCAATCTGTTTGTAGGTGAGGAGAGAACAATGTTACCTCACCAGTATAGGTGTCATAGTAATTTATGTAACACCAACATTGCTTTGCTAGCAGTTCACTCGATCTATGGGTAAAACGTTCGCCAGCCATTAATCTTACATCACTTGCATTTAAAACAATCTCGACGAACGACGAACTCGTTAGTCACCGAGTTTATCAATTTAATACGAATAGAAACGTTTTGCAAACGAAGTCAATTTAAACTGATTCTGTGAACACTTGCAGCGTGAGTAGTATCTCCGGTCGCTCTAAGAACCACAGCTTTCTGAATATCCCGTGAGCTCGAGGGAGAAGAAGAGGGATAGGCCTATGTGAGGACTTTTGCAAGAATCCTCAAGGCTCCCTGAGACTCGACGTGGTTCGAGTGCCGATGCTAATGCACGTGATGCGTACAACTGGGCATGAGTGAAATGCTCGACTCTAGTCCATTAGTTCCAGCAGTCCTGCAGCCCACGATATAGTGCAGGTTTCGCTATCAACGTACTTCCCTCTAACTGTCATTGCCCAGACTTAGAATATTGATTACCATTGCAGACACAAGGCTGCCAAGTGCAGGACATCGGGAAAGCTTTTCTTGCTTCGTAGCTGTTGGAAGCAAATGTTGTTCTTGCAAGGTTTACTATCCCACGATCTCCTAAACTGGCATTGTGCCAAACGCAATGCTCAAATCAACGTCATTGGGCGAATGAATCAGCAGGTCCATTTCTTGTTTCAAGCGGTGAGTGACTGCTGTTTCGTTTGATGATTGAGTTATCGAGCTGGCATGTAACTGTGTGTTAGATGGGATAGATGAAAAATCAATTCAGTGGTCATATTCGGTCTTTCTAATAGTCTTTTCTTTCGACCTAAAGGAAAACTTGGGAACCATTCGCTTCGGTTTCTTGGTGATACTATTGAGTTGGGAATGTTGGAGATGAAGACTCTGATAATGAATTTAATGGTTTGTGTGGAGGAAGTGATTCCAAACCAAGGAGGAATAAGTCAAAGGATGTCTTGACCAGGAACAGTATAGTTGCCTTCAAAGCTTCTGTTTACACGTTTAGGGGAATAGCAATCGAAGAAAGCATGCCTTCTGAAGGGGATTCAATAAAGGAGAGCATCTAGCACAGCCAAGAGGATGATTTAACGTTTTGCTCAATATCTAACAGATTTTATCCAACGCGGCGCCTCGAAAGGTAAGGGGAGTATAGGCCATCTGTATATGATATTTTCGTCGATGTTCGCAGTCCTTCCGGAAACGTAAACCGTTTTAGTGTATTGTAACGTAAGATGCATGAAGCAACACGCTGAGAGCAGTAGAATTGCAGTTCATTCTCTGATAAGCGGGTGATAGTCTGGAAAGATGCTTCAACGTAGATGGCGTGCATTCGACGCTTTCATTCTTATCTCATAATTTCATGTTTCTCGATGAACTTAGCTTCGCAATATAGGAGATGTTGTAAGAGAAGATGGAAGGTTGATGTAGAAAAAATAATAATAATTCGGTGGCGGAACCTCATGATCGGCCGAGTACTATGTAGCAGTGATTCTTCTTCTTGAAGGGAGAGCCTCTCCACGGGCCTCGTAGACGATTCCGAAAGTGAGCCTCGACGTCGGTTCTTGTCGCAGAGAGCCGTCCGATGGCTCTCGCAGAGACGCCCAGTGCGAAACTCCAAGTGAGATCCCCGGCGGCTTCTCAGCCGTCGGTTAAATCCGCTCTGAACTGCGAAGAGAGAGCATTGGCAGTCGGGAGAGCGGTAACACATCTCCCCGAGTTTGCGTTAGAAAAGAGGAGAGGTGAAACGCGTTCCCATCTCTCCATCGGATTCCCATGCCTTCGTCGGCATGTTTCTGTTTGGAGAGACAAAACAAGCCGCTCATCCGCTCCTCGAAATTCTTCACTACTATTGTAAACATAAAAATGCATTTATTCTTTTAATTTTACCTCAACAAATTCGGAGTGCTTTGGTGCACTCCGACAGTTGATTCAAAGGCCAGCCTCTCAAAATCAAGTCTTTTTTGTTGGCCGAAGTTCGGCGAAGAGAGAGAAGAGATTATATAATCTACTCTTTATTTCAGCTTCGGCAGCACGAAAAGAACTGACGATAGTGTTCACACTATCGTCAGTTCTTTTCGTGGAACAGTTCCCTTTAGAGTGATCAGGTCCGATCACGGGTAAGACCACAGTTCATGGGATCCTAAGAGGGGTCAGATATTAGAGTCACTCAACTGAGATATCTTTGCAAGGTTTTGTTCTCGGAACGGCGATACGTCGCCACATTCATACAATACCTTATTGAGTTTTCACTGGCATATCCGTCGAAATGCTCAAATTGTTTCCTTCTACCTTCGATTACCTATGCGAGCGAAATATTAGTTTTTATACTTTCGCGACGAGTATTTCCCCTTTTCAGTACAAATTTGTTGTATACCCGACCCCTCCTTCCGTCCATCTGTCTCCTTCTCGCGCTTTCTTATAGCGGCTTCTGTAGAACCTCCAGGTAGGTGTGGTATCTGACTGAGTTAAAAACAAAGCAAGAGGTTTTTTGGGATTCCAGGGTGCTTAAAGATTTCTAAACCTTTGTTGTCTTCGAACGTCAGTGACATTACTTTTGGGTAATTGCAACAATACATCGAGCTTAATGTGGTCCCGCAGTGATTAAATGACTGGTTGTTTATCAGTTCAGGTGTGCTTTGCACTTTAAAAAGGGATTAATCAAATGGTTTTAGGCGTATGATGATAGGCGAAGAGATCAATTCGGATTTCCTTCAAGAGGCGCGCTTATATGAGAACAGTGCGAGCGGGAACGACTTGACAATATGAGTGAACTATACGCGGTGTTGAATGCACTCGAATGTCTTGAGAAGATGCTTAGCCGTGATTGCATCCCACCCAAGGAGTATACTGCTGAGTGCTCAAAGCTGCTTGTTCAGTACAAGGTTATTTTCTTGTTATATCTCTCCGACATTCTTTTATTACTTTCGAATCTAAGTGATCCTGAAAATTTCCGACCCTTTACCAAACGGAGAAGTAATAGCCCATCAGTGTTGCGTGTGGAACTAAGTTGGGGATGGTGATCAGTGAAAAAAAAATCATTAGGAAATTGGCCGGAGAAAAAGATCTGTCCATCTATCAGAGCAAAAGTCGTATCTCTTCAAACAGCGTTATCATTGAATTAAATATTCCTAAGTACTGCGGATTATCGTTGACTTCACAGCAGAAGCGCTGTATTGTTTGTCCATAGGCCCGATCCCATGAGTTTACTTGTGCTGTGGCGCCACTGAGAGCCATGAAGCCCTCTCGTGGACCCAGACAAATATTTGTGGTGACAAGGACATTTATTTTACGAGAAATTTCCGCCATGACGCGTTCACGGTATGAACACGGTCTCGTAAAAGTAGTGAACGATGGATGTCACACTCACGTTTTCCGCACCGAAAGCGTGTGCCACTCTTCCTCACGCAGCTCCTTACGCATGCCCAAGATTTATAATATCGTTTGCCGTCGTATCAACACGATGATTAGTAAATTCTGATGCCCGAAGGTACCAAACATCCCATCAAATTCTGATATAATATGAACCTGTAAACTCTTTTAACTAAAAGGGGCTAGTAAATTCTCATAGAATCATTCAAAGGGTTTATGGTTGATAAATTAGTGGTTCGCCGTTCCCTATGTGAGTTTGTTTAGGTAGCACTTCGCCTGATGCAATGCGCTGATATTGATGAGTTCATACGTAAGTATCGTATCGAATGCCCAGCTGCATTGGAACGCATTCGTGAGGATAGGCCGATAACGGTGAAAGATTATAAGGGAAATACATTGAAGTGTATAGCTGAGATCGTAGAGATGTTCATAACGTTCTTGGA
This sequence comes from Baylisascaris procyonis, assembly GCA_037389465.1. Taxonomy (NCBI): domain Eukaryota; kingdom Metazoa; phylum Nematoda; class Chromadorea; order Rhabditida; family Ascarididae; genus Baylisascaris; species Baylisascaris procyonis. The sequence continues at coordinate 103,334 of JAZARR010000272.1, forward strand.
TCAGCTGAAACTGAATGTGCGTGCCGTTGATGAACTCTTCCCTACACTGGTCGAGCTGAATGCTTCGATGTCAGCGATGAGCTCATTGCCAGACAACTTCGACTCCAAACTTAAAGTGAAAGCATGGTGAGTTGATTGTTGCTGTGAATATTGCAGGTGGCCACCATTATTAATTGGTTATGTCACCTGAGCTTTCATTAAGTGAAGTATCCAACCCTCACAACACAGTGCGATAGGAATTCACGAAGCCAGCAGAAAGAACAGGTAGCACATGCCAATAATAGACTTCTTACACGGTTTACATACATATTTGAAGTTTCTTTCCGAAGCCGAACGAACCATGTACCAAAAATAAAAATTTTTTCAAAATTCTTTTAAAAAACATTTTTTCTTTCGCCAATTAAACAAAAATGAAATGGTAGCAGTAATAGATGTATAGAAACCGCGCTTTTCTTTAGACTGCTAAATCCTTATACGATCAAATGTTGGAATAAACCGAAGTTTACCTCATAAACCATTATTCTTGCAAATTTTTTTTTTAAATAATTAGGTAAAGTATGATATGTGTAACTGTTAAAGGATGTGTAGAAATATGCAACATTGCATGAAATTATTTAAAAACTATGAATGCAAAATAAATTAGAAAAATTAGAGAAGAAAGTAGTGAAAAATTAGACCATTGTTGTAAAAAGGATATCCAGAGAAGAGAATAAAGACTTTAAAGGTGGACACGTTTCGGCCCTTATTCGTTTACGTGTGCACCTGAGTTATGCGCGGGCCATCGTCAGAACGATACGCATAATCCTGTTAGTAATGAAATTTTTTGCAATAAAGTATAATAAATGATGAAAACTTTTAATATTAGTGAAAGAGAACATTGTAAAGGGCAGGATAATAACGAGACGAATAGAAATGGAAAAGAAGACCTGGAAACGTAGAAGACGAGGAATAAAATGAAGAGATGCAACTGAAGTGTAAAGCGAATTACAGGTAGCGCAGATATGAATATAAATAATATTATGGGTTAAAAGTAGATTACAAAGATCTCGCCTACCTCATCATCACGTTCCGTTTTTCTCCTTTTATCAGTAACCGATCCTTGTGAAGTCGAACTTAAGTTCCTCTTGCCACCGATTTCCATAATTTATACTACAAACTTTTTTAAAAAAAGGAGGCAAATTTCAAAAATTTTTTCCAAAAACACAAAACACACGACGCTACAAGTTGCCTCACACCTAACAAGAAATGTTACCTATGTTGCCTTTAATAATATACCAATAACAACATTAAACTGTGACTACTAACCATGGTGCTAATCTTGTACGCAATAGTGCTAATCTTAATGATGGTCGTAGAAGTCCAGGAATGCACCAATACTGGCGCCATATATTTACCATAGACCAATTTAGATCAATATTTTACTGAACCTTTATAAACAAGAACCGTAGTTCGCGAAAAAAATAAATATAGTTACCATGAAGTTAGCACTATAGCAGTTAGTTAAAACCACTTTCTCTGATATGGAGCACCGTATAATTAAGTAAATAATGTTAATAACCTAGATTCTATTAATGTAGTTATACAAATCAGGCTATTATGTGAATTGTGTTTTGTTATTATAATGCAACAGACCCGTTTAATTCATGAAATACCTGTGTCATTAATCTCACCATGTGTAAGATAATAAAGCCCGTAAGAAATTGTATAAAGCAAATTACTAATACTCTTCTGTTTGGGTAAACAAACTTATATATCAATTCCGGTTTATTGATCAACGCCTTGTATACAAACTTTTTCATGATGAAAATACTGAGACCTTTGTCCCTGTAATTTTTAAGTAGATCTTTGCACTTGTTGATAAAATCTTCTTTAACGGAGCACAGTTTAGTAAACCTGTAGATTTGGGAAACCATGAGGTTTTTATGTATAAACAGGGGAATGTTACTATCCAATTGAGTATATTCGTTAACTGAAAAGTTAAACTGATCGGTCTTATCATATACATTTGTGAGCACTCCATTACGTGTGATACATAAGTTTAAATCCAAAAAATTGGCCATATTACCAGCATAGGTAATCTCAATCTATAATGCTTCACCGTAAATGAAACTTGCCGTGTGCTTAAAGTTTTCATTATTGAATATTAATAAATCATCGACATATCTACAGCAGAGAGCATTAAAGCGTGAAATTTTGGCATATGCATGCTCCAAAACGGAAAGAGTCAGATCTGCTATATCTGGACTTGCGTTACTCCCATGGGTACTCCTTTAGATTGTCTAAAAATGAAGCCAGCGAAGGTGACGTAGCTCTCGTTTATAACAAATTTAATAATTTACATGATGCGTCCTGTCCAGAGTACGGTATTGCTAGTTAAACTCATAATTATCTGTGTAGCAAAATACTTGAGGTGCGCAAACTTTCAGATAGGCCTTATTGGAATTACTAAAACATACATGTGTTAAGTAATCCATTGCTTTAGTTATACTATCATGCGGAAAGGAGTGGAAGGGAGGGCGTCCAGCGACAACGTTCAACTTCACATTGCCAGTTGAACCGCTATCCCAGGCAAACCAGAATTGTTGTATGGCAGCAGTTCGTGAATCTTTTGCACAGCTTTTTTTCAGCTTTTTCTTTTCCACAGCGTTTACTAATTGCCGAAACACATTTGCAATCGTGGTACCATGCGCTCTGGATATTGGAAATGAGCATGATGCATGTATCCAAATATTGCTCCTTCCAGTCAAAAAGGGGGTGATCCTGGGAGTTCGAAAAAAAGTTGTGCGCGGTACTTGAAATGAGATGAATCAGTACTGATATTCTGAGATTACTTCACAAATACTGATGTATGAATGACATTTCAATAGAATTGTCGAATTTCGCACTGCAAACATGGATAACGCAATCAGCATCAACTCACCTTGACGTATCCCTGCTAATTCGTTTTAGCTCACTCAGAAATAAATGCTCACTGTCCCGTACAAGCTGTGGTGTTTCCAAAATATTATTGTGTAATCCCCATTCTTGTAGCACAATTCCTATTCTAATCAAAATGTCATCGTCGTCAAGTCGTCAACTTTACACTAAAGCATTATTGAAATCATCTAAAGGTTCTGTGGTTGAGTATTTTCATTTCTTTGGCGAATAGTGTTTTATTTTACAATAATTTTGAAATCACTGAGAAAATAGTGTGGTGAAAGGTCGAGGCGGGTTTGTACTTTGCTCCCAACGAATGTATTATTAATAAAGTAAAAAATATAGTGATAAGGAAAATATTACTGCTTATTACACAACATTAGTAATGAATAAATAGAAATATAAAACAAAGTGTTTCCTTCTGGACTTTAAACGTTTTGTTTTTGATGGAGCGAATTTGGAATCGAAAATTTTCTTCGAGCAAATGTTTCGTCGTTTATATAACTTAATTGTAGTCATAATTAATTCCACTGAGAATGATAATCAAACCACTGTAAGAGAGAAAACCACATCAGGAAAGAAGAAAAAAGAATGAGTTTTGGGCTTTGTTGAGAAAACAAACCCGCATTTTTGCGAACAAAGTGTCTATTGAGTACATTCTTTATGAGGAATGTAGTCGTATTAAGTGATCGTGATACACAGAAAGTGCGCACATATAAACAACAGGACTGATGGTGATCGTGATATGGATATCTCCACGTGCGTAATTTTTATGCCCGCAAATATTTCGCTAAAAACTTGCTGGTGTGATTAGCCTGGCTGTCACTGCGAAGGAATATTTATAATGTCTGTTTTACAAAGCGTCATTCTGTTGCTCTCGGTGGCGGAGTTGAGCAGGTGATGAGTCAACTGTCACATGATTTTAAAACGTAAAGCTGCCGCTTCCCTTGTCACAGAATTCGATTCTCATTGCCTGAATCGTGTATAAGACAGCAATATATCACTGGGATTTTAGGCACGATCGTCTGAAGGGAATGTCGGCGAGCGCAGAGATCAGCGACGAAGAGGCACGGCAGATGATCTTCGAATTAGAAACTGCGTACAACTCTTTCACCAGATTCCTCCACAGTTTCTGAATATTTTATTTTATTTTCGGTTAGATGACGGCGGTAATGAGACAACAGTAGCTGCATCACCGTTACACTTGAATAATTACTTCTCTTCTGTTAGCATTCTTAGGCGAACAATGGAAGGAGAAAACATTCCGAAAAAGATACAAATACGTGGAGCAAATTACTCTTGTAATGATTACATATGGCAGAATGCTTTAAAGGTTACTGTTTCATTCGACGCAATTGAAGCATAAAAATTGCACTGCTCGTAGGTGAGTAAGAGACCATGCACTTTGAATTTGACGGCTCATATGAGACAGGCCTGCTCCTTAGGGCCGATTTCATATGCCATCAGCAGCCTTTGTACGCGAATTCCATTGATCTATTGCTTTTTGTTGCCAATACAGGAAAACAGGACGAATTCGAGGCGGATCACTACACCGCTCGAACTTTTGTGTAGGTGTTCACTATTCTTTGTTTCCAGCATGTGCCTGTTTGTGTTCCTCAATTCGGTCATGTGTTAAAAGAGACAGTCTTCTGCGCTTTAAGTAGCAGTAGTTTATACTATATTTGCATCTTGGCAACTAGCAGGATTGCCGTTTTGTCGGCCGCGGAAAATACATGTGAGATAAAACGTAGCCAAATGTTTCACATTTCGCTGTGTTTTACCTCTCCCATCACATCGACCCCTCATGAGATCCGAAATTCGTTCCTCAACCACCAATTATTTATCATCTGCTCGACCTTCAGTGGGCACTACCATTGATCCTCTACAGTAAAACTGCTACGAAAAGTAAGAAATATATAGTACAGTAAGAAAAATGCAGTACAAGACGAGCAAATGGCTACCTCGCACCTTCAGAAAGTATCCGTCGGAAATAACATGGAGACTTATAGCCGCAGAATAGCATATTTATGGTGGCGTTTTACACGCGACACAATTACTCCACCGTCGAATGAAAGTGATGCGAATACCCACGGATCATTACCCGCCCATGCACAAGCATAAACCGAGTCCTCATGCTCTTCCACCTTTTCCAATCTCTCGTCCTTTAGCCTGAAATGCTGTAACATGAAGCATGAAGTCGTTCCAAAGAAAAGCGTCCCAAAATGTTTCTCCCTTAAAATTGGTGCCTCCATTGACCGCACTGCCCTGGTGTAGTGAACTTAGAGAAATTGGTTCTTGTTTGCGAAACTTATAGAAGCCATCGAACCCCACGGCAAATACAAACAAGCTGGCCCCAAGCATTCGATTGGATTGCTGATAACGATGTACGAGGTAATTGTGTTCGAAATTATTCGCTTGTACTCATGTGCTTCAATTGTGAGGTGCTTTACTGCACTTTTATACTGCTTAATTTCCACGTTTTTTTAACTTTTCGCATTTTTTGAAAACTTCGTTGCTGAATTAAATGGCCGGCCCCATTTTGCCTCATAAAGATGCTTTATGTGGTAAGTGCTATTGTGTTCTGTGATTCTTTTTTAATTTCATATTTAAAGATGCATTATATCTGTATTTGCGAGAATTCATTTGTCCCTTCTGTGTATCGCTTGAAAGGAGCAAAGTGGGAAGATAAAACTTTGCTGGAAATTATTCCCGCTACCGATGGATTGCAAACTCGTATGCAAACTATGTTTCGTGTTTTATCCGCTCTCACTGGATACGGTGTCAGCTAGCTGTTTGAAGAAATCCTTCCCACTCGGGCTCACTTCTAATAAAAGCAGAGGAAAGATCGGCCGCACCTTTCGCTCCGCTGGATGGGAACGTACTTCGAAGCTCAGTTAATACCACCGCCTAGGACAAAGCAGTGAAATAAACGGTGGCGAAGCAATCAGAAAGGCTACCTGAAGTGGAAGAAGTAAGATGCGCCGACAGTAATAAGTACCACTGGCTTGGAATAGGAGAGGTGAGTCGCCGATCCAACATGATGTGTCCCAATAAAAAAGGTTTTGTGCAGAATTGAGAAATTGAGAACGCGAAACGAAATTTCTATTAATGACAGAGGTGCACCGTGCCGTTTTTACATTTCCTCTGTCAAGGAAGGAAAAACACCTGAAAAATGCCCTATTTCTTGAAAATTTTTTCCTGTATTGCTTTGACAAAGGATGCTTCTCTGCCATATGTCGCTTCACCTCTGTTGAGTATTCAAAGGAAACTACTAACCTCTGCGTAATCGAATCGCTGGTGATGACATCTTCGATTGCAACCTCTGTGGCCTGAATTGAATCTGAGCTCAGCGACATCACACTATTGAGGAAGAGTCGTGCATCACTTCCACCCGATAAGATAAGCTGATCGTGAATCGGATTGAAACGAACGCACCAAACCCTTAAATTTCATGAGCTGATTAAATGTAGCCCCAACGACACAAACCCATTCCGTTTCATCACGTCATTGTTGAGGCAGACTCACGCAATAGTACACAATATGGTAAGTGGACAGAAGTTATAACAGGTCGGCGGCAAGCTCACATCATGCATATCTATGTCGTTATAGGTGTTAGGCATTCGCTTCCCCCCTTCTCACCCTTTTCCTGCCAAATCTGACAATACCGCACGTACAGGTGTTAGCGCCAATTGCAAGGAAGTTTGTGGAATAAGAAGAATCTTATGTTGCGGATGACATACGATATAGCATCCGAATCATTGTACCGTTGGTGCTAAACGAGCAACATCACTTATTCAAATAGATTCACCATAACAAATTTTTGTCAGCACATCCAACGATAGGAGAATGCGGATTTCTCAGCCATATTATCCTGGCGGCGTAGACCGAAGGCTTCGAATGGGTGTTGGTACTTGGAGCCCCTAAAATAAAACCGACGGATCCCGATGAAACTTCAGGCCCCACGAGACTAGGCATTCTTCCAACAAAATTTTTGGTGACTACCGCTGTCCACTACGTGCGAAGAATGTGCCATTTAACTCAGTCATGGCACTGCATCAATAGTATGCGAGTAAATGTGCACAAATCGACTCAACGCAGGCCATTTTAAACAACAATTCTGCCAAACTATCGAGTCTGAACTTAAAGAAAACAACAATTTGAGGGCAAAAGAGATGTTACCAGTGTGAATGATCGTGAAGGGTTTTCAACGGTTCGGTCGTTTTGCTAGTATCCCACAGTGCAACCCTACAATCATCGCCACAAGTCGCTATCGTATATTGCATATTTGGGTTGAAATCCATACTTCGCACAGTTGGAGGATTCGCGTCCTTTATTACAAAAGTATCCCTGAAAAGAAGAACAATGCAGCGTGCCTTATCCCATCTACACATATACAATTTCTACACATTGCTATAATTAACGGTTTATTGCCTTTTTGAATGAAGACGACTAACGATGGATCCTGTTTTCCAATGGTAAAGTGCAAGTAATTCAGTGCAACTATTTTTGATGAAATCATCTAAGAAGCAAAAAGCAACGAGTAAATTTACACCCAAATGCACATCAGCACAAGTTGATTCGTCGGTCGATAATTCGGGCGAATCATGTCTTAAGGATGTCAAATTCTGCAGTTAGTTCTTGCACTAATAGTTTTTATCAGTTTCTTATTTGCTACAGCGAGATGAAAAAAATGAAAGCTGCAAATCCAAGCCATTCTAATAAGTGATAAACAGTTACGTCACAGCTTAATTTAAAGAGTGTTAAATTCGAATGCCATTTAACTATTTACCATCCAATCGATTATAAGCTAAGACTAGATGACTAGATGTTTCGAGGGTTTCTTGTTAGAATAACGATGTGTTTTGACGCTTTCTTTGAGCAATTATTAATGCAAACATTCATACCGCTTTTAATCGTGATTAGTTTTCCCATTAGCTTTTTGACCACATTGAAATGAGAACTTTGCTTTCAAACGTAACAAACTATGAACTTAGTATGCTGGTGAGAACAAAGTAGAAGCAAAAGTAACAAAGCCAATTTACAAAATAAAATCACACATCTCACATAGAACGTCTTATGAATCAACCTGTCGAAGTGATCTTCGAATCGAATTCTTCATGAACGCAAAAAGACAAAACAATATGACTAAGACTTCAAACGCTCTCACAGCACATTCCAACGACTGCTAACTGACAACATTGTCATCAAGATAACCAGCGGCTATGGATGGGAACGACGGATCTCGACGAGGCTATAAAAGCGGCGCGACAATTCATTCGGGACCAGAGTAGCTACAGAGCTATGCATGGATCGGAAAGGGTCCGACACAACCAATCACTAACGAAGTACAAGTGAATAGAAAAAATTCAAGAGCCTTTAGCAGAGAAAATACGTTTATGGATATGACCTTAATGATTTCAAGAAGATTTTCAACACTATTGTGAGCAACAATGCAATAAACGTCACCCAGCAATTCAGCACATAGTTCAGTGTGTTTTGCAGATATCGGTGCCACGAACACACTGATAAGCTCAATTCTTTATATCTGATGCCGCTTATTTCATGTTTTCATGAACTATACTGCTGCTTTTTTTTCGTTTACTACGTGTCGCAGCAATCATGTCCTTTGATGAACCTGAAGTATTCGCTAAAACGAGCGCCTCTAATTCATCGAAACCCGAGATAAAAGGTAGGTGCACAATCCGAATTAACATAATTTAAAACGACGGTTCGTGGTTAACTACACTGGCGATAAGCATAACCACATACATTATCATGCGTCAATCAGTTTAATGGTGTTTAAAGCAATGTTACCAGAGTGCTTAAATACTATTATTGTTCGAGATCAACGCAGAAAGTTTTATTTGCAATTATTGCTTTCAGTCTTTTTTGAATTAACAGAGAGTTGTAGAGATGCCCTTTGAGAAAGGAGTTTAAATCAGGAATTTTACGCTTATAAAAACCACCTAACTCTAAAGAACGTATATCAATTGCCTTGATATCACCATCACAAGCCACTGCTAAGGTGGTCCCACCGAAATGCGGATTCCAAGCGATCGCATTGATATTTCCTTTGGATCCCATTGGCGATGACTCCGTGACCTTAACTTTTAACATAATATGATAGGCATGTAATCGTACAACGCACAAAATTTTTTGAACTTCTAGAACAGCACAAAAGTCTCTACAACAAACAGCATTTGTCACTAAGAACTGATTATACATAGAAGCTCCAGAACGTTTTGGGTTTCAGTAATTTGGATTTTTGTGGCTTGTAAACTATTACGGCCATCATCAAGTGGCAACTTCGATCAGCACTTCGTATGCTATTGTAGAAAAAAAGGTACTAACAAGGGTTCACCAGAAAGAGTATAAAGCTATTTAGAACTTATGGTTGGTTGCTTATTCACTATGAGTACTAAAGCCTTCAGCGAGGCTCTGCACTGAAAGTTTTGGAGCGGAATACATATAAGTCTTCAAAATGTCTGCCCCTTCTGTCACACTATTAGCCCTTTGGGCTAAAATTTGGGAAGCGACGACCTGAAAGGAAACGGTTATTGTGCGTGGCGTGAAAGGATGTACAATTCATGTTTTAAAGCCCCTTCAGATTTTGGTCCCTTCTACTGCATCCTTACCTCCCTAATGTCTACATGTTCACCTGACACGTTCAGGTGAACCTGCTTATCAATGCCGATCCCTCAAATAAATACCTTGTTTGTTTCATCGTTAACAAGGAGGCCTTTCTATTTTCCCTGCGTCTGAGTGTTTATGTTTTCTTATGAAAACTGAACAAAGCTTTGTCAGCACAATGCGCTAAACAAATGAGCCACAAAAAGGTAAGAACCAACCTACTTTCAAAGAGTTGTCAACATCAACGAAATGAACTGTTTTATCAGTAACTATTGCAGCTCTTTGGCCATCCGGATTGAACTGGAAACTGAAACATAAAGCAATATGATTCAACTAAATCGGTGTATTCCATTAACAGAATTCAGTGAACTCAGTTCATCGAATTATGCATAGCCAAGGAGAAGAACAGCACACGCAACAGTAAGTGAAGGAAAGCTGACCAAAATCGTAGGAACAGGAAAAACATCATGAAGGTCAGCCGATGCCAAGATATAAAAGTGGTGAATCAAATAAGAAATCGGGCATGGATGCGGAACACATTTAAAAAAGGCATAGAAAAATTTTAGAATGTGATGCGCTAGGTTCAGAGAAAGGGTGGTATTGAATAAACTCAGGGAGTAAAAACGCCTTTTTTCCGTCTCTAGCTACAATTCACAATGCCTATCTACCATTCCATTTGATTTTCAAAGACTAGGGACAGCCCAAAGCAAATCCTGTATCAGTGCCAAGCTCTGTTTGGCTACTGCGATGAAGAATTATGAGCAGTGAGTCGAACAGATCTTAATCATAAAATATGATGCACTGCGTCTTAAATGCAACGGCAACAGTGTAAAAAGACAAACCTCAACTTAGAATTTTTTGAAAATTACTTTGCGTTAATTTGACATCGCCTTTAAATATACATTCAAGCCATTAAGGCATCTATTTATTAGAACGTTCAATAACTTCGAAATGTTATTATCATTTCGGAGAAATAATCATTTTCGCAATACCACAAACAATAGTCAGCAAAAGAGGTTCAACAAGATGTTTTAAAAAACGATGAAAATTTTCAACGAAACAAATGCAGAAATTAAATTTCACAGGATGCTTTTGAGCGGGCCAAGCAACATTTCTCAAGCAAAAAATTTAACGTACGTACAAAAGCCTAAATTTCTAAGCATAAAAGTGGCTGACCTCATGCACTTCTTAAGAATTAGGAAGTGGGCCGAATCCTTTTAGTTAGCAATTAAATGATGTCCGATCTCCGCACAAAAAATGGAATATTTTCACTTACGACGAACATTTCTTAATTTCTGATGGTGAATGAAAGGTGGCAATTGTGGAAAGGGAACCGGCGACCGCATCAATTTTCCATACCGTTGCACCTGACTCCAGTTTTCCAGTCCCTATAACAATGAAAAACTGCATCAACCCTGAAGAGTAACTTCGAACTCAAATCCATTTAACTCAACCCACAATCGGTGAACCTGAGGATACTTCCTAAACCTCGAATCACCTATAGACAGTATTTTGTAGGAAACATTGCTTCAACAACAATGTCAACCAAAAGCAGTGGCACGTTGCTATAAGTAACCACAACTTCAGGTGAACATAAAAACAAGCACGGAAACAAAACGACCTATAATTTCCCGAAGACACCTGCTCCTAGCAGTTAATTTGTTCCATGTCTCTCAAAGAAAATTACACTTTCATCCACACCCCTTTCCAGCCCCTTTTAAATTCCACCAGAAAACACCACAAGCATGACACTTTAATACTAAGAAAACTCACAACATGAATGACATGTAGCAACGTTGTCTGCTTGAAGAGGAGAGCTGGCCAAATGCCACACTTCGTCAGCAGGATGTGCAAACGATCGCTTTGATATCTGCAGCCAATCGTCGTCCACTTCAAACATGCACAACTGCAAGCTGCCACTATTAGTAACAAGATGAAGCATATACTGCAAGTCATCTGGAAAGGACCAGGGGAATTGCAAGTCAATAACACTAATACTAGGTTTTGAAAGATAAAGCTATATACCCATAATAATAGCGACCGGTAGCTCGAGAATCACAGGTAGAACAAAAATTAGTTCTTTTTTGACATCATTTGTGGCTTTTTTCTGTTTGACGTTTTTAAGGGACAGTGAGACCTTTATTTTGTTATGGGTATTTCGATTTCTTTTATTTTGTACTATCCTCTAAACGTTGAAATTACTTTTCTTTACCGGAAACAGGAAGAAATGGATAGTGAGGCTTGCAAGAACGCATCTGTTTTCAGCCATTTAGAACGGAAATCAGCCATTCGCAGAAGATGCTGCAGCGACTATCCGGAAATTATTGATATGATAACAAACGCTTTCTACTTGTTCTCACTTCGTTTACCGAATCATTTCTAACCAGTGAGCTAATTACTATATTAGAGTATTTTAAGTGTTGTTTCACTTCGTCCACTTCTTAACCATAACAGCAGCAACTGCTCCTATTTGCTTAATCTTAGCCCAATTATGAAGTCCACCTACTTCCTGCTCGAAAATAATTCCTAAGTTGTAAAACATTAACAGCCTCTTTCAAGAGAAGCATGTTCCTGCTTCATATACCTGCGAACGAAACTTTATTTGATATTTTAGAATCGCTGATCTCAGGTAACGAACACTGTGGGACACAACGCTAGAATCCAGAATCGTAATCTTTAAATTTAAATCCAGGAATTCGAATTGTTGGACTTTCAGCTGGAAAGAACGGCTGCACTGCGATCGGCGACGCAACGACCACAGCTATGCAATCGTTAGGATGCGTCTTACGTCGACTCTCTCAATCGTCCGAGGTGACTTTGACTTCGAACTTCACAGAGCTCCGAGAATATCCCAAAAGCTCCAGGGTTCGGAATTATTAGAGGAATCCAGGAAAGCCCCGCATTCCGGGGCATCCCGAGAATGTCCGGGGCATCCGAAGTTTCAAGAGTTCTGGGGAAGTTTAGAAAGCTAAAATACTCAGCGTCCCTGAGGATAGAACCTCTCCTTACCTTTAATGAACAGTAAAAGTTTATTTCAAAAGGATTGCAACAAGAATCAACTCCATCACCACTGAAACTAAGTACCCCTTAATCCGAATCATCCCTTCTTCATATCCTATAGCATCTCCAAGAAATGCAAGGTCTGAGGTACTTCCAGAACTTTTGTAAAGCCTTCGAAACCAGGTCCAGCCTGTGAATTTTCTAGGATACTGCACTTTTCTGCTCAATCGTATTTTTTTCCCACCGGCGCCTAATTGTTTAGGGTTACCCATGGTATTAAGAACTGATTAAAATTCGTTTGTTCTTATCAAGTTTGTTTGCATTACTTTCTCTTGTGTTCCCATCTTCCACGTCCTTCGCTTCTGTAATTACCCCCTCCCCCCAACATCTCATTTCTCTCAATCACCGTACACACCTTCTGCCATTTAGCTCATAAATGGTCACATGATGAAGCCGTATCATTGTGAAACGTTATGAGAGTCCTTTTGGTACTGTTCATAAAACACTGCCAATTACATAATACAACAAATATGACCAACCTCTCATCTTGATCTGTAAACTCGGGATACGGCCATCAGGTAGAGCAAAACACAGTTCACGAAGGTAAATAATTGTCAGCTCCTTTGTTTTTCATCTTCCTCCCGGTTTGGAGAGGAGAGACGAATGTCCCCTCCAGAGTGATCTTGATGGTGATGAGAGCGAAGCAGGTATAAATAATAAAGTTGCAAACAAACCTGATTATCCTGTTTCAGGGAAAGTGTCCCGACCAAAAATAACGTTCTCTCCTGTTCGGCTGGCATTCCCACAAGACATCTCGTCTGTGGATCAATCCCATACATCAACGATAGCGGCTCACCCATTTTTATCAACGAGTGGCCCTGTTCAGCACAACTAAAATAAAACTCCTTCACAGCAACGCAAATGCGTTCAATTAAGAAACTCAGCGACATCTGAGAATGGATCTTTTTTTGCAGAAGTACGAAAAATATTACAAGCATAACAGATATGAAGTAGTATATTGTAGGCAGTAAAGAATATGGGCGGGGTACATTATCGAAATGCAAACATTATGAATGAAACACTCTGGTAGAGATAGTACCAGATCCCATTTGATAATCTCATTGCGAACTAGATAAACGAATATTGCAACAAACAAGGAAGCTATTTCAAGCAAGCATTCGGCGAACTAGAACAATGAAGTAATTCACCATGGAACATAAAAGCCTATAAATTCACAACTAAACAACGACAAAGATCAGGACAAACATGTAGTATCGCGACATTTGCGCCTCGGGCAATCGAATTTTTTGGGAAACGATACATAACATGATAACCCCGCAATATACCGAAACAATTGTGCCTCAGATAATGCTCCCTACTCTCCCCTCATCCTCTCTCCTCCCCGCCGAATGACCCCAATATTTTGTGAAACTACAGTTAACCCTTAAGCCCCATATTTTTATTATCCCCCGCTACTATTACGTCTGCACAACTCTAAGCTGTTGAGCTATCCCCCTCGCATTTGTCGTGCAACTCCCAGCTGTATATTATGCTGTACTATGACCGCTTCATAAAGTTCACAGAGCTGCACTTTTTCGTTAGAAATGAAAGTGTGGGAAATTTGAATTCTCTGCAAGGAGATGCCGAGGTTCAACGCTGGCAGCAGTAGGGAACGAAATATTCTTTGGGCAGTATGAAACGAAGGGGTGGAATCGTCATGTTCGGCACCTCACTTTAAGGCTCAGCAAAGTTCGCAAAAGATAGGGAAGGGGGGGGGAGAGTGGGGGAGGCTCTGCTTGTCATGATCGAGCACTCTACACTGTGCAGGTCTCTTGTACTTCACATGATACTTTACTTCAGAAAAATGACTATGACTTAATTGTTCCCTCTATGCAAATGAAAGCAGCCGTTGATGTCGCTTAGTTCATCTCCTATGCCTAATTAGATGAGGTAACTAGATCAACGGCCTGAACGGTTGTCAACACATTCGCTTGGGGAAACTAATCCAAATTATAGCACTTGAACGAGCAATAACAACAGTGTCGAGGTTTGATGGTCGATATAGAACGAGAATAAACACGGGTAGGACGCAATAGGGATAAACGGTCGATTGCGACAGGGACGATTAGCGCATGGACGATTGCAATTCGGATAATTGTGATTCGTACAATTGTCACACTGCTCCATGTCGAATCTTCTGGGGTAACATTTCGCCATCAAGGTTATCAACGTATCGCCAAGATTTATATGCTTACGACGTGAGGTTTTCTCGGTTCAGAAGCGTTGTTTTTGTTAGTGAAAATATCTAAGCTGAATGTTAGTGTTTGATGTGATATTTGCAATTGTTTTTCTCGCAATTATCGGCCTCGCAATTACAGTTATAAGGGACCCACTCTCACTGTAATTCTTGACGTCAAGCAAATAACGTCAAATTCTATGTAGTGTTGTAAAAGATAAAGAATAAAAATAGAACAATATACTGTCGAAATAACGCACAAATTAGCCAAAATAGTATTGACCTCTGTTTGCGTTTATAAATGTTTTTGTGATTGTCAAAATGGCCTAACGGTTTTGCATTCGATATTCACTTAAAAGGGTGTGTGATATGGCCTTATAGATTAGGGCTTTATAATGCTATTTCTTTTAGCAATTCACCCATATTACTTAACCCATTTATTTGCAATGAACGGAAATCCCCCGATGTTTATTTAATGCAAACGTCGTTATTAAATCTAAACTACATGTACGATACATAGGGTTATTCAGTGCCCCAAATATTTTGCTCTAGTCAATTGCTTCGAAACTTCTTAAATGCTATTAAAGATGATGCTTTCTCTCCCATTCCCTCTCTCCCTCTTTACGCTGCGATATTCTTATGCGTTCTTATGGACTTCCGCCCAGGTGGATTATATGATGACAAGTCCGTGCTCATGTGCACAGATGGCATCTGTCTGCCCGATTGTTGTGTATCCGGAGACAGAATAGCCATAGTCACTGCGGCATACTCCTACTTATTAACTCCAGCTTCATCACAGTTCGCCATTTTCGGAATGATGTCTGAAGTTTTAAGGCAGAGTATAATTGCAATTTTTGTGCACTTTTAACTTCCTCAGCTAACGGTCCAACTCATAAAAAACATTCTTTCATTTGAGTTTGCGCGGTTGGACAGTTATATAACAGAATGCACATTTTTATAGATTTTAGCTTTCAGTTTTTCTTGATGGACTTAAATACAAAACACATATCGTACCAACATCGACGACATATTTTTCAATTGTTTATTCAGAGTAACGATGTTAAAAAACACTGGAAAAAATTGCGAATGCATTTTCCCAATTTTCTCTGCAAATATGTTCATTGTTATCGAAAATGAATCAGACTAAGCACTCCATAATTAACGACTAATTCGGCAAATTAGTGCTATTTGAGGGTTTGTGTTGCATCATCTTTATTCTCACTTCAAACGACAGCTCATCGTTTTGTTACCTGAACGAAGAAAATTTGTTTCAGCAATTCCATGAGATGAGTCGCTTGTTCGCACAATGGGGTTAATACGATTCAATGGGAAAACTTTACTTTTCTGCTCATCGACATATTCTACATTCTAATTTGGTGCGCCAAACAGAACTGATTGAATACTACTGAATCTCTTCCTCGGTCAATAAATTTTTTAACGCTTTGGATTGACGACCTTCTAGCTTTTAGACCGAAATGTGGAAAAACTGTGCTGTTTCAGTAAGCAGGGGATCCAAATGTAGGGATCAAGTGCTGTCTGTTAGCTGAACCATAAAAGTCATCGAATAATATAATTCTTTTCTATGTGCTTTATTTGACTATGAAATCATCTAATCATGCCTCCATGGCAGAGTTCATTTCAGAACATTTTTATTTACAAGGATTTTCTATAGGAAATTCATTTAGTCATTAAAATTATCTACGAAATGCCACAAATTTTTGAATTATTTTCAGCAAGATTGATTCGCAATTGCAAAATTACTTCAGCGGATAATCACAAAATTGGCGTCGAATTTAATGTGACATTAAATCTAAAAATACACCATCGAACAATTTGACTGACAAATTACCTTGATCGCAATATATATTATTTTGTTTACACATTGCAAAGTGGAATGTTGACTCAGCTGTTTTCGCTGAATATTCGTCATTAAATTTCCCTTAGGTAAAGCTATCATTAGATATTTATGCTGTCACATTGCTTTCATTTGGAGGTGTTCGTTAACGGATATATTCTTCACTCTGAATACTATTTGTAATTTGCTGATGAATTTGAGGTGAATGTTGTTTAAGTTGTAAAGAATTTATTGAACCTCTGAATTTTCATCACTGTATTGAAGTAATGAAATCTGAAATGAATAGAGTATAATTTTGATGCAGTCGAAATTCTTTCCTCATCATATCTTAGTGATATTGTACACTTATTTTTACATCATTTGCATAGTATAATGATTTCATTTTCATAGAATAGAGGTACGTTTTATATTCTTTTCATATTCGCCTCACAGCGCATTTATGGCCTTATAATGGTTCCTTTTTTGTCCTCAAAAATTTTCGTGCCAACAAATTTTTCCGTTAAGAAATTTTATAACTTGCAGTATGGCATCCTTCTCTATAGATATCCAAATATTGCCTCAGTTTTGAAATCTTGAATTTTTCCGTCATTCAAAATACATTTCTAACTTCATTCCGTATCGCTAACATTCGTAGGGATCTTTATTTGTACTGCCTAGCTATGTGGCAAATTTCAGTGATGACTAGTCTAGATCGAATCCGGTCTCGGTCGTGGTCACAATTGTGCCCCACTTGGGGTTGATGTGCCTGAGGCGTTGCGGAAGATGTACTTCAAACGAAAGAAAGCGGAGTACTTTCAGCATTGAAATGGTTGCTTCCTCGATTATCCTTCACTACGTAATAAAAGTGTTGTCTTTTCTTCTTCATCACTGAATTTTCATCTTCAGTCAAATCAAACATCATAAATAACAGTGCTTGGCGTAGGAACACCCAATTGTACAGCGAGACCGGTTTTAGCGCCATTCCAAGATGTTTTTGAATGTTTCTTTTTGTCGCATGAAATCAGAACCTTGCTAAATAGAGATCCACCTTGGTTTCTTTGAAAGAACTTTCATTTTTTTGAATTCTGCACCTTGCAAAGACCTCAATAAATAACGATGATTTCCCATCTCATTTGCAAGAAAGAATGGAGAAATCATGGCAGAGGTTTATGCCTTAGATGCTTACAAAATAAGAATAGCATAGCTAAATACATGTCAAGTTTGCGCCCTATCTATTTATTCAGAGGCTGATGCTCATGAATGTATTTGCCATTTCCATTCCCTCACTTATCATTTGCATAAATAGTATATATATTTAAATTTAGGTGGTGTATTTCGATAATTCTATTGCATATAAATATCTTTTCGCTGCTCCAATTTGAAGAACTTTTCTACTTGTTAATTAATGCCGTTGTTCCAGTTTGCTGTTCTACTACAAAAAAAAGTGTATGAAGGATTCGTTGTTTTTTGTGCTTGTGGTTTTCTTTGCATTACTTCACGGCTGAAACAACTGAAAAATTCCTAATCACAATCCTACTAGCTCTGCAATATTTGTGCAGCTAAGAAAATGTGAACTGTTGAACAACTGCATTCATTATTTTAAAGTTGACAATCTCGAATTTCAAAGGATTTAAGCTTTTCTTTGAGCAATTTCATAAAATTTCCAAGTCATGGGACTTAACGTAGTGTTTCGTTCTCGCCAAATACTTTTTCAGTTTTTAAATAGATTAGATAAGCCGATCTGTGAAATAACCCAAAAAGTGCGTGATGATTCAAAACATAAAACATAAAACATCCGAAGTCATTTTGTTTGCACGTGACATCTCTCGCTTTAAAGTCGTTACTAAAAATCGTTCGTGTTGATTGAATAGGATTCATGCAAAATCGTTGCGTTAATTGTATTACACTTCGGCAAGTAAATAGTTTTTCTGCTACTGGGCAATTTGCTGTTTTCTGTTGCTATCAATTTACTGGACACTTCAGCCACCTGCTTACCATCGGTTATTTATCCGTCTAGTTCTTTATTGTACTCTGGGTTGAACCAGTTACACGCTTCTTTTGCTTTCAAATCTATAGAATCAACACGAACGAGGGCTACTCATTTACGTGTGCCATTGGTAGAAGATGAATCTGGTTTCGGGTGAAGCCAAAGAATACTTTTTTGAATTTATGATATTTACTATATATATATATATATATATATATATATACACATATATATATATATATATATATATATATATATATATATGTATATATATATATAATGTCTGTCCATGAACCTCTAAAAATCAACCGCCTTGTCTGCTTGAGTCATTGGCAATTAGGTACCATAAAACTATGACGTGAATTTTATTCTTCTGGTTGATAACGTCGAAAAGTGATTCCTATTCAGAGATAATGCAATGAATCGATATCGACGAAAAAATGATTCTTAGGCGCTTTCTCGATCTTTCATGCGTTTGGTCGCCGTTGATGGGCTGCAAATGCAAAACACAAACCATGGAAGTCTGCCTGTTGTGTTTTTCTCTATGTTCTGTACAACTGTCGTTGGAGAATTGGATTCACAAATAAAGATTCTTCTCCACTGTATAATTTCGGCTGTCTTTTTGCACTAAAAAATTTAATCACTGATTTATCTGTAAGCTCATTTCTTGTCATTTCAAAGATATCTTGCACATTCAATGACCTTCCGACAGGCTCGTAGGAGGTCGGTGCGTTCTTTGAGACTCAACTCCAAAATACACCACTGCAAAGAATTAATTCATCAGTTCATTAGCCAGCTGAGTGACGAACTTAGCGAGTACAGTTGTCTACTATTGCTTCTTTAGGAGTGATTGCCAGTTTCGATCCGAATTCTATCGTATCATATTCGGTCACAGGCATGACGGTAACTGGAAAGTGTTGCACTGCTGGAACCGATATCGTGTCGTAACCGATCCATCCGAAATGCACATCCACTTACTTGATAGATATAAAGTATCAATTAGTAGTGATTTGTTTTATGCGTTATTTTATGCCTTGTTTTCATTATTATCTATGTTATATTCCGTAAGCTTACAAAATCAAAGAGGTTTTGTTGATAGTTCACATTATTGGTTAAATTTTAGGTTATTCGTTGAGTGGAAGCTTTTATCGTTCGTTTTTTTTTGGCCCTAGAATGACTCTAAGGTTCAAATTTTAAGCTGTATCGGCAGTGCCATCGAGCCACACGCTTAACCGCAGCTTATCGTTATTGTTGAAAATATGACTGTATATGAAATGATGTTTGTGCAGCGACAATAATGAAAGCTGTAATTTTCGTTTCTCAGCGCAGAATTTTCATTTCTAACGTGCGAAAATTCCAATATTTTTTTGATCATTGCTTGTGAAGGGAAGAAACCTCTCATATCACTTGAACACAGCGAACTGTGTCAACCGGAAAATGAACTTTCCTATTCAGAACACAAAGAGTTACTCTATTCATTTATAATTAAAGACTGTTCATGAGTGACTTACTTAATTCTTGCGCTTTTTAACTCTCACTTCATAATAAACATTCGATATTGAAAGTGTCGAAAAACATTTTCAAATGAATACCACAAAATCGCTTGCATTTTGATTATTCCACCATATGAAACAGTTATTTCTTCTGCTATATAGGCAGTCTCATAAAATTAGAAGCTTGCGTTTAACATGCGTTAGCTTCTTACTTTATACACTTATGCAATTCCTTAGCTAAGACAACCCTATGGGTATTAGATGATTTCATTACGCTTTTCAACATTTTACTATTCCTTGTGGTGCGAAAGGCATTTATTGACTCATTTTGAATCGCCTCAAGCTTGATACATCTCTATCATAGCTCGTTTTGATGCATTATATAGTGTTGCTTTTGTGACTCGCCTACTATATTATGCCATTTAGAGAACAGCATAGAACAATTTGAATTATTGCAGCGCAATATAGAATAATATGAAACTATTTAAATATTTCCTGAAGTTACCGAATAGCACGGAATACTTTCTGCGTTTAGAATTGACAACCTAAAAGCTGAAATTTGCTTTGAAATCATTCCATTAATTTGAACTACTTTCTCATTTCCGATTGCCTTTTGATTCATTTCCATTTCTCAGCAAACTGGCAGGATAGTGTCTGTGTCCATCCTCAAACTTCAAATGTGATTTCCTATTGCGGATTATGCAGAAACGTCAAAGCGCTAGGTGCTTAAAAAAAGAGGCACTCCAACAAAATTCTGCTCGCTGTCATCAGGAAGAAAGAGAAAAAGCGATTGAGGGATCATTTCGCGTTGTAAACGGTGATAAGATGATTGCATAGATAAAGTCCCCTGAATATGCAGAAGGAACGCTGCGGACGATCTGTCATCGATGTTAAACAATGAGGAAAAGGGGGGAGTGGATGCTCTGTTTCAGCAAAGCGAGGTTTTTTACTAAAGTAGAAGGCGATAGGGAAATTAGGAGACATGCAAGGTGCGCAATCACCGGATAAACTAGCTCGCGGTATCTAGGCGTGGCGTTTGTCGTGTTGTTGGAATTCGGCTGTGTTTCGGTTTATTTACGTAGGCAAAGCTTTAAAGGCGTTATTGTGAGTACAAGCTACCGAGAACGTGGATGCCTGTTTGAGGATTTCATTCGTTCTGTGCATAAACGATTTTCTTTGCAGTGGTAGATGTCTTATATACACTTGTCCAACAATTTTATACATTGAAATTGACATATTTGGCATAGAATTTATTATATTTTCCAAATGTATTCTCTCAGCATCATATCTTTGCATGTATTTGTGTGCGTTGTTGCATAAATTCACCTTGGGAAACAAATCCTACGACGAGGAACTTCGGCGGATGTAACATATTCGCACATTTACGTCATACCTCAATGCTTTGTCATTGCTGTGCGCATATTATGCATGAATGTTTATGGCTTAATCGCGCTGTTCAGCCTAGTTTCACGCTGAAGAGATGAATTTTCGTTGATTTCTATAAACTGGTTGAGATATGATTAAATATAGCACACTCTTTTATTTTTTTGTTGTGGCTCAGTTAATCGTACTGCTCACCTGGTTGCATTAATGCATAAATGTTGAGCGAAATTCATATAACGAACTAATGACCACAAAATGTGTAAAAGGAACGCATCTCTCAGTTTTGAAAATTGGAGCCTTCAAGAAAAATTTAAAAGCTTTTCACGATCGTTTCTTTTCTTCATATTTTCACAGGTTCGAATCCCTGCAGTTTCAGCATCTAGTTTCACTTAGAACCATTCAGAATTTACCTGGAATTTATTAATTCTATGTAAATTTGAAAATCGTCATTGAAAACGATTAATCAACCACTGCGTATCATATTTGTGTTTTCAATAAATAATAAATTTTACATCAACACAAAGGTTTCGGGAAATACCTTTACGCGTTACCCGTTTAGTTTGTTTACGATAGTTCAAAACCGTGTGAGCAATGACTTCTGCTCTATATGAAGAGAACACGTTTGCTAAAAAAAATTGCAAGTTTTTTCAACAAAGTTCATGAATAGTAAATAGCAGCTTGCGCTGCACATCGTTTTTCTGTTCTTTCACAAATTTCTGCGGAAGCTTATTGTTGATACGTTGCATCTATAGCACATGTATGCCCGTTTGCAACATAGTTTCAATCGGCAAACCATGTAGCGAACAGCAAATGATTTGGTTTTGTTGGGAGCAACAGGTGGCTTGCTATTGACTGGTTGGGAGTGGATGAACTTTAACTGATCGGTTGGCTCCTCCGCGAGTATACAAGTGAAAACACAATCGTAGTAGTGTTTATGAACGAATAAGCACGAATACAGATGAGGTTAGAATACAACAGCTTCACAATACAAGTTCATCGTTTCAGTGGCACAATGTGACAATCAAGATTTGACCTCACATAGCTTTGCCACACAAAAAAGGGGTTTTATTCTTTTATCGCGAGAGTCTCGAAATACGGGTGAGAGTTTTGATCTCTTCGTTTTGCTGTCTGTTCGCTATAAATGAATATCGGGTCGTTCGAACTGGATAAAAGAAAATTCGAAATATCAAACTCTTAAACAGGCCTAATCGTGGGCTCGTCCGCTTGTGCCCCCTTTCGGATCGGTCACCGTTTTCGTCCCAAGTTTGATTGCTTGGTACTGCGGGTTCGCCACCCGTCGGACCTCAAACTTGGGTAATTAAACCTTGTATTCGAGTAAACAATGAAGCGATATGCGACGCAACAAATAAACATAACATAGTGAATCGTTGGAACTTCAAATAGGTCTATAAAAGCTAATATCTGGAGTAGAGAGATTGTAGGTCTAGTGACAGTTCGTAACAAAATCGTATGAACAGTTTTTACAAGAGGATTAACTGAACAAATACACAAGCTAAGAGTTAAATGAAGAATTCGGTCGAAATATATGAGAAGCTGAGCCCAATGCGTCTTCACTGTCGGTCATTGGGCGAGTTGAATGAACGATTTAAGCTTGTGAGAGGCGTGAACTGTTGAGGGCATCATGAGCGGCGCATCTGATGTTATTCATAGTTGCTCATCGGTAAATTAGCATTTAGCGATAGTCACCGTATTCGTCGTGATTTACTCTTCTTATGCCATTCATGATGCCCTCTTTGATTGACATCTCCGGCTCTCCAGCTGCATCGGTATCGTAAACAGACGTAACGTTTTCGCGAATATTGATATCTCGGCTCTCCAGCTGCATCGGTATCGCAAACAGACGTAACGCTTTCGTGAATATTGATATCTCCGGCTCTCCAGCTGCATCGGTATCGTAAACAGACGTAAAGCCTTGGCGAATATTGGCTTTATGGTTGCTCAACGTTGAATTAGCATTTAGCGCTAGTGACTGTATTCGTTGTGATTTGCTCTTCTTATATTAGTCATGATGCTTTCTCTGATTGACATTTCCGGTTCGCCGGCTGCATCGGTATCGTAAATAGATGTAACGCTTTCGCGAATGTTCGCGACATGAGTAAACAGTGAGATCTGACACCCACCGACTGTGGCTTTCACATATATGGCCGCTTGGTTAGCAGGTAGAAATGGAAAGTTTATGTTATAGAAGCAAACCTGAAACGCCTTTCCACTTATTTCCTTCCAGATTTCCTTGTACTGAGAAATTGAGCATATGTTAGCATCGTTCTGAATTATATTTTGAGTGTCAATACAGCCACAGAAACTATGCACTTTTCCGTCTGGAAACATATGAGAAGAGCTTGTGAGGTGTGCCTTTTGTAATGACCCTCTTCCGACCAGCCGCCATCGTAAATTATAGAACTTATCCAGTAATGCATTCCGAATTGATGCGAGCTGACTACTCATTGAAATTTCCACAGAAATTCGACTTTCATCCCGAACAATCGTGATATACGAACCCGATCTCTGCGGATATGAGGAATGAATTGCTTGTTTGCGTATCCTTACAAGATTTGATTATAACAGTTAGAAGTTGTTGGACAGATCAACGTGAGTGTTATTAGAGCATTTCACACTGTGCTGTAACTTGTATTGGTCGAGTTCCTTGACGTTTAATTTATTGGTTCGTAGGTTGCGATTCAACATTTCAAGCATCGGCTCTAAAGATTTCATTGAACTTTTCCTGCTTAGCATTTAACCTCCTCAAGCGTAAACTGACTGGTCTGCCAAACTAGAGCCCCATTCCCTCCTACTCTCTTTCCAACTAGTGCTTCGCTAACTCCCATATTAGAACGACTCGAGTTCAACATCCAAGCTCAAGACTTTTTCAACTCAATCACGCTACCTGGCAACAAACGAACACTCGTCATCGTGCACAGGGAGCGGCAACTGGCGCGAGGAAATGGGCATGGGATTCGAAAGGGGGGGATACATTGGCGAAAAGTTGATGAGCACGCCGAATGTGCAATGAGCAGTGTTTCCGTTGAATAGAGAAGTGAGATGGTTGTATTTGGGAGAAAAAAAGGCGCAAAAGCTGGCGTCGACTCGTCCCTCACATATAACGTGATGCAGAGAAGATCATCGCTGATATCACATATGTGCTCCCAAGGATCTTCGCTTTTTGTCTTGATAATACTTCAACGAGTGCGTAACGGTAACCAGGAGTGCTTCATCTCACGAACGTTGGATTCTTACAAAAAAATCAAGGAATTCCGATTATCTCACTCAAGCAGGAAAACCACAGATCGACGAGCAGGAAGCAGGAAACCTCGAGCAATAGAGGTCGACGTTATTCGATGAGCAAATGGAGTCAACATCTCTCAAGTTAGGGCAATAAAAAAAACTAAAAACTCTTTCTGTTCGGTAGTTTCAGCTTGACAGCCGCTGGAATCAAGGACGCGAAACTTGAAGAGTGCCTGCAGTTGCGGAGAACATTTTAATTGACTCAGCGAGTATTTCGGGATCACCATAAAACTTAAGGGTGATGCTATATCCTGTGCTTCCGAGCTTACAGTAGCTCTTACATGAGACAAACAGAAACCAACTTTTCGCCCCCACTGACTATTATCTCTTGACAGAATGCCGAGGCAAGAACCTTTTAGCAGCATTCCAGGATTTTTTTGCAGAAAAGAATTTCTTCCAGCGTCCTTCTGGAGGCAAAATTAACAGCCAAGCAAAAAGTTTTATTTCGTAGTATAATATGAGGACCATCTTGCAGACTTGAAAGTATAAAGAAGGGGCATCAGCAAAACTTCTATATTTATCCAAAATTGCCCATTTGAATCAGCTTTCTTGAAAGGCTGTTTTTCGCACCACTGGATATTCCACATGTCATATGGTCTCTTATGACTTTCAAATTAACCTTTCAACCGCTAACGGAGTTTTTAATACTTAAATGGCGGTATTAAGAATTTCTATGCCTTCCACAACGAGTCCTCTTGCACTTTCCTCTGGTTAGGTTTAAGAAATGCTTCATTTGCAGATGATTTGTAGCAGTGGTTGGGTCGGATATAATATGAGTGCCTTAATTCAGCGTGTTTTTCCTTCTATAGGCAGTTCATGGTGCTTGTCTTGTGCCTTTATAAACCTTTTTTAAAATAACTGCCCGTGAGACTAACCGAATGCGTTGAATTATCAAAAAGCATATTGTGATATCATCGCTACATTGTTTCTGCGCTTCATTCACAACGTCTATGTTGATGTTCAAACCAGCATTACTAATGCAATACATTGTTTCCTTGAATGATGAGTCATTCGGTGACATTTTACCAAATATAAAGCATTAAAAAGTTCATTTTGATCGGAAGTATGCCGCGAAATGTGAACAGTCACATTCAACGTTGAAAGTTTTTGTTAGCCGTTTGCTAAGTGCACCCACATGATTTTATAATTTTTGCACACATTTCTGAGTCATACATTATCAGCTAAGCATTCTTATAGCCAGCTCTGCTTCCCATTCACCGCTTTGTTGTGCAGTTATTTTGCATTGCTAACGAAACGATTTTAGCCACGCATCTGCTTGTATCGTTATGGGGATGTTATTCTGATTCATTGTTGGCTGCATTTCGAAATTAGAGCAATTGGAGCAATTTCAATTTTTAAATATCACAACACGAGCATTTCTTTTCTTCAGCCTTGTATAAGACTGTTTGGCTTGTGATGCTAGTCGCTTGCAAGGACATTTTTTTCCTAATCACAGTAATGGCTGACGAATTTTTCGTCATTGTTTAAATAGTAATAAGAAACGTTTGCGTTATTCTATACATGCCTACAGTGCATTATTACTTATGACGAATCGGTGATCTAAAATAATGCGTCATTGTCTAGCTTGTCATGTTTCGCAGAAAATTTGATAACCGATAACTGGTACTCATTACTGGTAATCGACGTTCCTTGCTGAATCCATCACCTTTTCAACAAGTGTCAATTAAATGATTGTAGTTTCTTATTGATGCTTGCAGGAGCAGTGATCGGAGAAATGCATCAAAGCTGCTAGCATAATGGGGTAAGACACATTTTTGTCAGCACTCACCTCACCAACAATATTCACGGGCATCCAATTAGTAGTGAAATGTGCAGAGTATTGCTTTTTAAATCTTACTACGCACATAAATCCCTCAAATAAAGGTAATTTCTCGATGGCTCGATCGGCGCAAAATGATAATCTAACTGGCGTAACTCGTCAGCAAAATTGGTTGCATGCTTAAACATCTATACTTCTTCCGAAATTGTTGGATCAATAGCAAACTGCGACAATGTGCAGTAGGCAAAGATGTACTGTTCGAAGCTAATAGATGTTATGCTTTCATCTCTAATTCTTTTTAACCCATGTAGCCCTCATGTTGAACTGACAGACAAACATACATATAAACACGTGAGCAGACACAGACAAGACGACGCAATATTGAGCTTTCAGAGATTGCTTCGCAAATGAGCATGACAATTACTCATAATCTCATTTCGATGCGAAGTTCAAACACTGTTGTTTCCTCGTAACTGCTCAATATTTTCCAGCATTCAAGAAGTGCATAGACGGCAACCGTAATTCCTACTGTTGAATATTCTCGTTGTCTGTTTCTTTCTGATCTCATTGTGATCGCGTTTTCATGAGGGCATAATGTTCCAATAATCTATTGTAGGTAACGATCTAGAACATAGGTGATTCAAAAGTACTCCAAGCTGCGTTTTAAAGTGGTGCAGATTTCGAGGTAACTTATACTTTTATTAAACAGTGTGCGGTTTTCTTTGAAAATTTCCAAACTCTTCGGCTTTCGACGGAAGGTAATTGTTTTATGGGAGATGGGAGAAAATATAACGGAATGGAAAAGAATTCTCAAATATTGCAAGCCTCGCGGTCATCATAGCCTTAACAAACGCCCCAAATATCACTCATCTGTTATCACTTCCTCTTTCTCCAGATCTTTTCTCCTTCAGTTATTCAGCACTTATGATAGTCACTGACTGTGAAACAATTGGTCCTAGAACAGAAGTTGCTTTTATTCAGAACCTGCCTTCTAAACTCATTCTTGAACATCTAGCATGCCTCCGCCAAATATGCTCACATATTGTGGTATTCAACAACGTTCAAACACCACGGAAGTTTCTTATCCGCTTCAAAAGATTCTTTGCCACCTTTTTCACGTATAACATTTGGTGGAAATGCGTATTTTGTGCTTCTGTTGTTAACGACTAAAGAATCCGATTTGTTAGAGGATCAAACAGTTGACGAATTGCTTTCTCAACGTTATCAGAGTTTCGCAATTGTTTCACTCGCATTATTTCATAGTCGTTTTATAAGAATATTCAAAAAATGATTCTAGGCTTTCTTAGAATAGTTAGAATTCAGGCTTAGAACCTCTCCTCAATATTGATGCGTATCCGTTGGATATCGCTGCGCCTAGAAGATTTTGCAATTTCCTCGCATCTCATTCCTCTTCTTCTCTGGATTAAAATCCCCTTCTGAATTTTTGAAATTATTCGCTTGAAAATCAATTCCCAATGCGATTTTCTTTCGTTTGACAAATCACTGAGGGCAATTATTTATTTGATATTGCAGTTTCAAGTTGCATAGGTCATATCGAATTCTATTGAACTCAGTATAACCTTAAAAAGGGTTGCAGTGGATGAGTTTTGAATTTAACTTGATATACTAGGATTACCTCGTGGCAAATTTATCCATATTTTCGTTTTTTTTTTTGATTGTCGTAGTTCTTTGCTGTCGTTGAATTTAACTTGATATACGACTACAAAGCCAGGCGCATTGAATTCGCTTCTATAGAATGAGTTTACTAGAATCATCAAAAATACAGGTCACCAAAAATATCATCTCTTTAACTGATAGAAAGAAATGAGTAACTGATATGATACGCCTCCAGATATGGTCTCAGATATGAATTTTGATCAGTGTTGCAGTTTTTAATACATGGAAAATGTGTAATCTCTATGCTGATATTGATGTAGCCAACAATATTTCGGTCGCTTATCAGTGGTGGACTGATAATTTAAAGGTATTATATATTTAAGGCAGCGTTCATGAGCCTGATCGACGAATGTGATAAACGCTTCGTGTTGGATGACAACGTTGTATTGTTGTGGGACTTGAACACGCCGTCGCATTGTCCCTTCACATTTCGACCAAACTTTTAGTGTAGTAAAGATCCAGCATCAGGTTGATCCAACTTGGCCTTTCTGATCCGTCCACATACCATCTCAAGAACCTTGATGGTTCTTGATATTATTTCTAAGTGATCTGAGCGTTTTTCGGCTTATTGACTTTCGAACAGTGATTAATGCGAACTCGCTTTGGTTTTCATGTGCTCTTCTTGCGCTCTTTTCTTTAGCTTTCCCCCATTGCTCTCCTTCCTTGGAAACGTGCTAAAGTTTTTCAGGTGTCTTCGCCTTGCTCACAAAAAGATATAGCTTCTTTGAGTTTGCTTGGAGCAAGTTAGGAATTGTGCAGAGGTATTTGCATTTGCTTTTTAGAGGATTGTGTTGTACTTCACGCTTTTGGCTTCCAATAATTTCGTATTCCTATGGCTTTAGCCGAACAATGTCTGAAGGATCTCACCAGCGGTGGTTCAGCAGCACATCTTCTGGATTAATGATAGTATCCACCATTTGAAATGTAATGTCTTTACCTGACTGATGATCGCCGTAAGTCTTCCAGTTAGGAGCATAACTTAAGTATCGTCGACTTCATTACATCGGCTTCTTACCTCGTAAACATTTTGATATGAATATTCTCATCAGGCTGAACGATAATTCTTCTTTGAGCAATTCCTTTTTATGCGTTATGTGGAACGACTGCATTAATATGACATCGCGCCTGCAGCATATGCATATTTATGGCATGCTTCTCTCCGCCGTTGTCAGCCTGCGAACCACGTACAAAACAGTGAAAGCAACTGTTAGGCGGAATTGGCGGTTTAGCAGGACTTTTCGATCTGAATTTCCTTGTTGCCGATTACCTTCTTTGTGAGCGAAAAATAAGAAAATTTGCAAAAACACAATCTGCAATGGTGTTGCTGCTAACAATCAGAAAGTTTTTTGCTTAATTATTTTTATGGTTGGTCGGTCATCGTTTCATTGCTTCATAGATATTGTTGGAAATGAGCTACAAGGAAGCGCTCTCCCAGTTGTTTACTTCAAATAGAGTCAAAACATTCTTGCATCAATGGTGCAAATTAACTTCACTAATAAAAAACAATCAATGTGCAAGTCTGTTAGTAAAAATGTGTCACTGTGTCAAAAAAGAAATATTGCAAGGTAGTGACTAATTTGTGAACATCACTGGAAGATTTTAAAAATAGCATAACACTTGAAAGCTCACCTACTTTTCCATTCTTAAGATGAATAAAAATTTGTCTCCAAGCGAAGAAAGATATAATTCAGAAACGCTTGAAAAATTCATGAATTGCATTTAAACTCATTTCGGCTCCTCTAGAGTTGAATTAAAATTTAAATTCGAAATTTATTTAGCACGATTCGAATTGTGAAATGATACATAACAAAAAATGAATTTCATTGAATGTGAAGAAATTTTTATGCTACTTCCATGTAGATACATAACGCTATGGAAAATGTTGATGCCTAATCGCAGATGGCATGGAAGACATAAGTTTAAAAAATGTGCCTCAATTTTAAGCGCCGGCCAATAACTTCGGCACTCAGAAAATTCTCCTAGATCAAGGCGTGCCTTGTCTAAATGCAATATTTATGAAGAAAAGAAAGTAAAAACACAGAAACGTTTCCCTCCCTCATCTCTCCCACCGGTTAAAGGATATTGTCGAAGTTTCCAGCTGCGTTATTTTTGGTACAGCTTATTTCTCCGCTTTCTCGGAATTCGCAATTGTTTTTCTCGGGACTAATTGAAGCGTTTATTTCTTTGCTCGATATTAACGACGCCTCGACGGAAAATTGTTATATTCATGGGATGAAAAAGTTGGAAGATAGTAATACTTCTACTGGCGTAGTCTTCGACTGAACTCTTCAATCAGTATTGTACAATGCTCCAAACAACTTCTTCTTATCATTTCAGGAATTACAATTCTTGAAAAGTGATTCTCCACTGATTTTCGAGGTTCTCTCAGAGTGATCTATTGCACTGCTGGGGGTCTATTTCTATCCCACTTTTTGCTTTGCTGGGAAAACCGTTCAATTGCGTGCATATGAACCATATCTGTTCGATCCCACCTACTGAAACTGATTCCCATAGCTTTATCGACTATTTTAATGGGGTGTTAATTGAGGCCACCAGAATGGAAGCATATCAAAAAGGCTGAAATAGTAGGTGCTATTGTACTTCGTTCATCTGGTCAGATGAACGAACAGGTTTTATTACTTACCGACGAACAAAAAACATACTGAATAAAACGGTTATTGGTCGATTGTCTCGGCTACTCCCAAAAATCTGAAAGCAGTTATAATTTTTGTGATCAGACCGTTTGAAATTGAAAATGTGATAAGAGCAAGATGGAGCAAAATTTTATCCCCTTTAACTAGGCACAAGTGTCTCAATTCTTACGATCGTACGCCAATTGAAGGAGATGGGCGAGCAAATCAACAATCCTCTCCTCGAGACAATAATCGAGAGCAAGCTGTCGAATTCCATTTTGATGGAAATATACAAGGAAAAGGAACGGAATCCAGGATGGGACGTCGAATCCCTATGCTCGCATCTGCAAACAGCACTCCGAATTCAGGAGCAACTCAAATGGTCACAAGACCGCTCAACTAAACGAAAAGGTGACGAACCAACTTTAACCAAAGAAAAGATTGAAGAGTCGTCAGCCTTTACTTCAACTCAGAAGCGTCAACCTCAAACTAGCCCAAATCGGAAGGGTCGACAAAAACTCTCACGCATAGAAAGGAACCACCGCCGTGTCCGTTCTGCAATTCGCCTCATTGGGCTGCCTTATGTACTCGCTTTCAAGATGTCGAAGCACGCAAGAGCCATGCAAAGAAGCTCAAAATCTGTTTTTGCTGTTTGCGCAAGGGCCATTTTTCCGAGAGCTGCCCGTCTCACCGACCATGCTATTACTGTCGCACTACCAGTCATCATCAAGCCCTCTGCAACCCTAAGACGAAGCGCACTGATTTCAAGGATTCTTCAACGGTCAGTGTTGCCGAAGAGCGCGTTCAACAGACTGGCGAACCCATTCAGGCCAACCATGCGACACTCGGTCGAAAATTATTCACTGAGGACACTTCAGGCGACAAAGAACACGTTTTGTTGCTTACGGCTACAGCAAAGGTCAGTAATCCAAGCTTCACACTTCACAGTAAGTCTGTTACTGTTTTTTTGACACTGGTAGTGACCGTACTTTCATCACTGCGAACTCGCGCAAAAACTCAGGTTACCTGCTATTCCAAAAAAGCGTTTAGCTATCAACGGTTTTGGAGCAACACCCATCCAAACGCTTTCCACCAATGTGGTGCAGCTCCTACTGAGCGACCAGCAACAAAAATCAATCCCGCTTACCGCATACGTGGTCCCCAAGCTTACACACCACTTAAAACCGTTCAACTGACGGCAAACGTTCCCTTACAAAAAGACATTGTAAAATTATATACACATGCCGAAACTCCATCACTCCTAATTGGAATAGACCAATTTAGTGAGCTCGTTGATCTTTCTTCTGCCCAGAAGCTGCCATCGGCCTTCACCCTGATCAAATCCCTATTTGGCCCCCTCTTATGCGGCAAAGGCCAGCTGCTACCAGCGACGGGCTGTTACTACTCGACGTCTTCTACATCGCTACCTATTCTAACGAATGACCCTATAGAAGACTTCTGGAAGCTGGAACTTATTGGTATCAAGGAAGATCCAACGACTACGGATGACGACGTGGCCTTGCAAAAGTTCGAGGACACCGTTGAATTTGTGGCTCGTCGTTACAGTGTCGGGTGGCCATGGAAGGATGGAATTCACTTTCATGATAACTACGCACTTTGCCTGCAGAGGTTCATTTCGACTATCAAACGGCTGCAGTTGAACCCAGAACTGCTCCTACAATGCGACAAACTTCTCAAGCAGCAGTTGGAGGCACGTATCATCGAAGATGTTACGAACAAACCCGAACAGAAGCGTACGTACTATATGCCCATTCAAGCTGTTGTAAAACCAACGAGTAACACAACGAAAATTCGACTCGTTTACGACGCGTCGAGCAAAATGAGAAAAAACGGTTATAGTTTGAATGAAGCGATCTGCGAGGACCAATATGTCTCCCTGATTTGACAGGTATTTTACTGCGGTTTCGAATTCCGACAGTAGTAGTCATAGGAGATTTGGACAAAGCCTTTTTACAGATCGGTTTGAGGGAAAGTGATCGCGATTCTACACGCTTCTTGTGGCTGAAGAATCTGAACAGCCAACTGACGAGGGACAATCTGCGTATATTTCGGTTCGCGAGAATCCCATTCGGCGTGATCGCTTCACCTTCTCTTCTCGCGACTACAGTTCGCCATCACCTCATACTCCACAACGATTCAGCTGTTGCACAGGAGCTGCTGCACAACATGTACGTTGACAACATTATGCTCACAGCAGCAACTATTGACGAGGCTGCAAAGAAATGCGATGCAAGCAAGAAACTGTTCCAACTTGCGGGAATGAATCTACGAGAGTTAAATTCAAATTCCGCAGCACTTCGAGAGCGTTGAAAGTAGAAGTTCGTCAAAACGGGACAAATGCAAAAATTCTCGGCATCCCATGGGACGTGCGTACAGACAAAATTTCGTTTGTATTCAAAAAATTCGAGTTCGGTGACATGACAAAGCGAACGTTGCTATCGGGGGTAGCCAGCGTATTCGACCCACTTGGGTATCTCACACCAGCAACGCTGCCGACCAAGGTCTTCATCCAAAGCAAGCGTGTCTTCATTTTTTCTAAAAAATGCTAAGGATCTAAAACATGGAAGATTCCCATCTAAGCGCCAGGAAGATATAGAGCAGCAACAAAGGACTGCAACTGCTTTCATGCTGTTCATAAAAATCCTGAACAATTGACTCCAACTAGCTTGTCCTACATCTGCATTCCTTTATGTGAAAATTTTCTCCACCTGAAACCGAGGTACACTCCCATTTGCATGTGCAAGGGGGTGGGCGGAGTGGTGAGAGTTTCGAAGTACCGCCACATCGCGATTGAGTCACAAGGAGATGCAGATAAAAAATTCGTCGCGATGTTTTGGTCTTATGTGTCACAGCTCTCGCCTTTTCTTTCCGATTTTCAATCACACATTTCACCTAATGCTTAGTATATATATATATGCTTAGTATATATATATATATATATATATATATATATATATATATATACCTAATGCTTAGTATATCAGTCCGCTTCGTCTTAGAATTGCAGAGGGCTTGATGATGACTGGTACTGCGACAGTAATAGCATGGTCGGTGAGACGGGCAGCTCTCGGAAAAATGGCCCTTGCGCAAACAGCGAAAACAGATTTTGAGCTTCTTTGCATGGCTCTTGCGTGCTTCGACATCTTGAAAGCGAGTACATAAGGCAGCCCAATGAGGCGAATTGCAGAACGGACACGGCGGTGGTTCCTTTCTATGCGTGAGAGTTTTTGTCGACCCTTCCGATTTGGGCTAGTTTGAGGTTGACGCTTCTGAGTTGAAGTAAAGGCTGACGACTCTTCAATCTTTTCTTTGGTCAAAGTTGGTTCGTCACCTTTTCGTTTAGTTGAGCGGTCTTGTGACCATTTGAGTTGCTCCTGAATTCGGAGTGCTGTTTGCAGATGCGAGCATAGGGATTCGACGTCCCATCCTGGATTGCGTTCCTTTTCCTTGTATATTTCCATCAAAATGGAATTCGACAGCTTGCTCTCGATTATTGTCTCGAGGAGAGGATTGTTGATTTGCTCGCCCATCTCCTTCAATTGGCGTACGATCGTAAGAATTGTGTTCACATTGTCATGGAAGGAACTTCGTTCCGTTGGCTTGAGTGCTTGCAGTTGTGAATGCAGAGTGCGACGTAGTGCGTTGAGATTGCCGTAGCGCTGCATTAATGCCTCTTTGATAACCGAGTGATCGTTCTCGTCAAACGCGTACCCGGCTACAGTCCGCGCCGCTTCACCCTCAAGGGTGCTGAGGAGGTACGATAGCTTGTGTACCGTTGGAATAGGAGCTTCATCAGTTGAATGTTGGAATGAAGCCCAAAACATTGGCCACAGTAACGGGTCTCCTTGGAAATGGAGCAGTTCCAACTGAGGCAGTCGCAAATTTAGAGCGTATGTAGTTGAGGTGGCACGTGCAGGTGTGGGAGAAACAGCAGGAGAATCAGCCGTAGTGAAATTCTCACCAGAATCGGTTGGCGTGTGAAGGGTAGAGTCAATATTCGTCAAATTTGCGTCGATTTGGTCGAGGAGACCACGAGCTTCCGCTACACGCGCGAAAAATCCCGTTGGATCGGTAACTGCATGATGGTAGGCTTCCTGTTCTTGTTGGTCGGCTCTGCTCAAGGCCTTCCTCCACGCTTGGTCGAGTGCAGTTATTTCGTCAACCTGGCGTTTGAGGGTCCGTGACGATAATTGGTATTTCTGACGAAGGTCGGATAAATAGGTCGACGGGTTTTCAAGTGCCGCCGGACATTGAAGGTCGAGCTTGGGCACCATGCCGATTGCAAGGTGGAGCCTACTTGCAAGGGTTTGGATTGGCAGGGCATAAAGCCCCGTTAAGGCCATTTTAGTGGATATATGGCGGTGGGGTTCAGCGAAACGCCACCTCCTTGACTAAGCCCCCGAATGTGGTGGGGACCCGCAATGAATGAACGAACGAATGAATTTATTGACGTAAAGTGGCGCTTTTATAGAGCTTTTACAAAGACAAAGATTCTGACAGATAATTCACATTTTTGTTTCGAAGAATTCATAAATGTGAGAAATAAACACTTCAAGTCAAAACGATTTGAGAGAGAGAAGAGTTTTGGATCTTATCATCGATAGTTGTGCGAATTGTTAGCCGACAACGGCATCTTCGGAATGTTCAGCATTTGCTTCTTCTCGACAGCCTGTGCTTGCCACCACTGGAGAAGATGACAAGGAAGCGAGCAATCGTGAAGGGAATCAAGCCAGTCGCAAAAGTTGATCCTGCACCGCTCACGGTAAGACCAGCTGAACCGAATATCAGCGTCTGAAAGTAATGTTGAGGTTGTATTCAGCAAGACCAGTTTTTGAATGGCTTTCATTCATGTAGTTAAACGCTAAAAGAAAAGAATTTTCAAGCGATGTGAATTAATATTGGGAGGAGGAGGGAGGAGGAGATGCGAGGGTTGTGAATAACGACTCTTAGTCTTCACTTTAAATTTCTATTCGCGAAATTAATGCGTATATGAAAGTTATGGGCGAAATTCTCCTGCTACTGACCTAATTCAAAAGGAAAAAGCATGATTCAAACGTGCCCAAAATTTTGAGCAACACAGTTTCAGCTGTATTGCTGTTGCGATGACAGGTTGTCTCAATTCCCATAAGCGCAGATTTCGTATTACTACATGATCTTGTCCTACTTTCTAGTGGCAATCCTCTAGGAGTAGCAGTTCTATTTGTTGATTTCATTTACTTCGCTTTCCTTTCGGCCTCTTTAGCTTTGACGCGATTGTACTGGATAAAACCTTTTGAGTGCCTAATGTTGCCATTATGCATGAAAGATCTTCGCAATTCTGTTCACCTTTAGCATATAGCACGTTGATGTGCCATATATCCGCAACTCATCCTCGGCTTCACTAATGGATGGGGAATTAGCTTAGAGGCCTATTGCGTTATAATTGCCATGGGAGTGAGCAGACGTAAAAGAGCAGTACTATTAGTTGTGAATGTAAAAATTGCAATGAAAGGTTGAAATATCTTCAGGAGATAGCAATCTAAAACAACCTTTCTCCGACCAAACGTGTCCGAGAGTTGCCCAAATATGATTGCACCGAACATAATTAGGATCATTTGAAACGAAGTACTGTTCTTTACGATCCTTGCTGCACTGCATACATATACAAACTGTAATTGTATGATGCTACCCAAAAGCCGCCATGACACTGAGGATGCGTAATCAGGAAGAAATCACTACTGGATGACCACGGAGAATTTCCTGTTCAAGCAAGGCCCGAATAAGCAATCTTCCGTTGCTTGTTTACTAAGTTATTTGAAAAATAAATCGTTCTCTCTATAACTGGAAAGGCTAAAAGGCAAACAGCCCTAAAAATAAGCCAGTGTGCTTCTGATTTCATACCCATCCCATTTCTGTGTTAAATATGACTAAGAACCTTCATATATGCAAGAGGGAAATCATGGATGACATCAAATTCTTCACGCTCTAATATTGGATCATAAAAAGAAAAGAGCATTAGTAAGCGAATGACCCTCTTCGATTGACGGTTTTTCACTCCAACAAAAAGGATAAATCGATTGCTGTCGGAATATTGATTTGGAAATATATTGGCTATAGCGGTGAGAAAAACATTCGATACTGAAATGCAGGATTTTTTTTAGTTGTAATGAATAAATAACCTCATAGTTGACAGAGTGGAAGTCGGCTTCGTATTTGCAATCGGTATGATTCATGCTTTCATATAAACCGCATCGTTCATTTTTTGTCTTGTTCGCAAACGAAACGTCATCACAGCTAACCACCTCAGCGCTTGCACGTAGAAATTCTTTGATATGTTTGCAGTAGCTAGAGTGCTTAGCAATAACAATAAGCTTCATTCTCTCCGTTTTACTTGGCCCCAATGATGTTTTATATGTAGAAAGTTCATGAAATACACTCAAATATGTTTTGATGTAAAAAAACTCGCCTTGCACTTTTTTAACAAAACCGTATTAATGCTCGATATACCTGATTATCGTCACTTTGTGTTCGTTGCAAAGAACAGAGAAACCTGCAACGTTAGGGCATCCTGATTTGTGCAACACATTTTGAATTCGATACCACCGCGCTCGGACTACTCCTTTCACCTTTCTTGAGCGGTAAAGTACGACCATACCAGCCGCGAACAGAAGAGTGAGGTGATAGATCATTTGGACGCAAATTAATGCTAAAATCTCAATTGATGCATCATTTTAATGCAGATGTCTTCTTATCGGTGTTTACCTATGTAGAGGGAAATGCATATATATATATATATATATATATATATATATATATATATATATAGGATCCTAATGCGCAAAAAAGATACTGTTGCTAACCTAGATCATGTAGATGGAGATTAGCAATCCATAGATCATGTAGATGAGATTGCAGGCTTGAGAGACGACAAGTAGCTCATAAGTGAGGGAAACGAACCCCACATAGCGTCCTAGTTTGAGGAATTCTTCCAAGTTGGTCTTCTCTTTAGGCTTTTCCTCCGAATCCTCCTTCTTCTCCATCATATTTTCCCTATAAAATAAACACTTAAAAACAGCAGTACCTAAATGATTGTCTGTCAATTCAACGAAGCTCACGCTCAAAGAAGTGCCGATTAAACGTCGAAAGGATTTGATTAGGAACATTCAATCGCAGCTGGGCTATTTCTGCAGTCACATACTTGAAATTTCAGCCGACAGCTCCATTCTCGCAAAAAAAGAAATTTCAGTGGTACGATAGTCTTGAAATTAACTGTAATTTGAATGCTATAAAGCCCCTTTGGTGGCCAATATGCCTTAACCATTGCAGGTTTCTAAAAGGAGTTAATTACAAATCGTCCTTTGATTTAGTCAGCGATTGTATGGACAGCAGATCATTTGAAGCAGAGTCGCTGCTAAATTGAACTCACTTTGGTGCAAATATTCAATGATATGAAACGCAGGAAACAGCGAAATAGAATAAATTTTAAGTGAAAATTTGAAGTCATTAGGACCGATAGAAAGTTAGGTGCATTTCAAGCCATATAGTTAGTGTTATAACTGATACATCGTTTCCTTAACCAATACCAGCAGCTCTTCAAATCTGATAACGCTTTATCAGTTTATTGGATTATTTTCGCAGCGGAAACTGAAAAATGCAAAAATCATTTCTTGCTAAACAAACACTAGTAGAACGAAGGCTACTTTTGTAAAAAAAAGTGTTCTATGTTAAAAGGAAGCGACAATCGACACAGTACAGATAAGACGCCTAAAGCTTCATTCCGTAAAATGCATCTCCCCATTTTGATATTCTCATTTCCTTAGACGTGCAGGAACGCTTTTTTGTTATTGTTGGAAGAACAGTTTTGTTTTAGTGAATGTGAAGGAATTATTTAATAAATAAGTGAACCATTAGACTCATCGAAAAATTGTTCAATACAGCAAAAATATCTGCGGAATGGAATCCTTTTCATTGTTTATGTAAAAAAAGCAAACGAGAAATGCTTCATAAGAATCTTCAAAAGGTTTGCAATTCGATAAATATGACTTTTTGATGATCTTTGCTCGGAAACTATGAAAGCAAAACAGCTTAAAAGTGCACGCCTGATTCGTTCCTAAATGCGTTCGATGCGTTTAATTACAGGATTATAAGCAGTTATCTGGGAATGTGCATCCCAAACCCCTTCCGCCTCGACTGCTCGCTAATGGGACGCGTTTTCACCGTTTGTTTGCCACTATAATGCATATTTAATGATCCGGTCCTAAATATACCACACCTTTTCATTCGTCTACAAGTTGATGCATAAACGGTTTCAGCGCGTTTCGCTAGCGACATCTTTCAATTAAATTCCGGAAGTTCGTAATTCATAATCTGCGGTTGTCATTTTATAGGAATTCATGTCACTGCGTGTTAGCAATAAACACTAAATGGCGGAATAAAAAATAAAGCAAAAAAGTTAAAGCTATAAGGGGAGGAATTAGCAATAAAGGAACCAGCAATAAAAAAAAACAAAAAAATGGGGAGAGTGCCATTATCAGTGGCTTATTTTTAGTTCCCAATCATACAGCTCCTGCATCACTGATACGCAATACGACTCTGCTACAGACTGCGCCATCGCCGATTTCAACAAAGCTTTTCATTGAAATGTTGCTGCTCAAATCTTTCAACCATGGAATTTTGTATTTCATGAACGAACATTCGCTATCTGAATTCTCAGCAGATAAACTGTTCGGAGCCGCATATAAGAGTGCGGAAGTAAGAAGAAAGATAAGCGCTCAAGCCCAACAAATGTTTACTTACAACCAAATGGAACCCTTAACAAAATAAGGCTGCAAACTGCTGTACCACAAAATAACAATCATATTTAATTCTCTACAGGGGAACAAAGAAAATAGCAGTAGAGTTAATGACCGACATGCTTGTCGCGAAGATTCGCGAGTGAGCTAGTGGGCTGCTGCACACAGTAAACCAAATTGTGTATCAATGCAATAACTCAAAGAACGATCTAAGTTGATCTCTGGCTGTAGCGACTATATCGTCTTCTACTGCGTCGTGTCTAAGCGTGCAAGTGTAGCGGCTTTGCTTTAATTGTCAGCACTTTCTTCTTTATTGTTTTTTTTCTGAATTTAAACTTGATTCTCATGGTTACTTGTTGATTGCCCAAAGTTCTGCGATCTCATCAGTAGTTTGTGACGTTTTTTTGCTTTCTCCTTGTCATTTGTTTGTACTTTTTCGTTAGCTCATCACCAGAAGTCATCGCATTTGGCTCAGATCATGTTTTATGATGGTTTTGTATTCGTTTGTCGACTATATCGCGTTTTTACGTTGTTTGTAAAGTACATTAAAGGTTTACTTACCCAAGTTTGAGGTGTCGGGCGATTCGCACGCAGAAAGGTGTCCCCCGAAACGTGTGAACAAACTTGGGACGGAACAACCAGGAGGTTGGTGTAGGCAAGCGCAAAAAGAAGAAAAAAGGACGCAAGCGGACGAGCCCTCATCAAAACAGGCCGGTTTCTTTGTTGAAATCAATTATAATTCATTCACTGTTCAAGTTTTTGAGTAGCTACAAGCCCGGCAGAGAAGTCGGCAAGCCCGAAGAAAGAGTCAACCACAGCGCGGGAGAAAACAATTGCGGTGAACGGAATCAATCGCACTAGTTAGGCATTGATACCTTGATAACCTGATAACTAGGTGTCGGCACGAAAGCAGTCCCCCGACACCTCGTTTCTCTTGTGGTTATATTGCGCCTCATTGTATCAGGCCGTGAGACAGTTGGCAATAAGTGCCACATTCAAAGGGTGTGTCCCGCTCATTCGGTATTATATCGCTTAATTCGCTCAACGAATCAAAGCTTTTGCCTTCGATTGTCGTTGTTTCGTTTATTGTTTTTATATTGTCGATTTTGTGACAGGCCTGCGCAGCTCGTTGGTTTTACTCCACGTGCATCGTGACCCTGACTCTGTTGATCTCTTTTCTAATAAACCGTCGATCTCTTCTTTATCTTTTTCTGTCGTCTACATACGACCATCAACTTCGTTTTGTTCACGATAGAAAAATTTGGTGCCACGAGCCGGGAGTTAAGCGGTTACAATGTCGGGAGTATATCGGCAGGCTATGGGACCCACAAAGGGTAGGTTGATAGGATATCTGAAGGAAATCCCGGGGTTAGAAGTCCCAAAAATTGACGACCCCCAGGTAAACAAATTGCTTCTCTCGAAGATCAAGTTGAAGAGTTTGACAGCTACATGCGTAAGATGAATGCCGCGATCGGTGTGTTAGAAAAATATCACGAACAATGGCTCTCTTTCAGAATCAGTTTAAGAGGAAACGAAGCAAAAGAGGAAGATCGGATGTGTCAACAAATGGTAGACGATCCGAATGGAGTGCTCCAAGTTATGGAGAAAGCTCGAGAAACTGTTGAGCTAGTCGAAAACAAAAAGCAGTAAGACTACTCATCGGATTACAGGATAAGAATAAGGCTGAAGCACAGAAGGTAATTGAACTGCCAAGATCGGCACCGACAATTAAACTCCCAAATTGGAGGTAGCTACTTTTTCGGGCGATATACGCAAATGGCCTGAATTTTGGTCTTCATTTGAGGCAGCAGTAGATCAACAGCCAATATCCGACGTCAATAAACTGAACTATTTACTCAGTAGTCTGAAAGGTGCGGCTTATGCAACAGTAGCTGGATACGCAAATACGGAGTCCAATTACAGAGTAGTGGTGGACGTTTTAAAAAGGCGTTACGGAAATGAAGTTCTTATT
The DNA here is from genome assembly GCA_037389465.1 of Baylisascaris procyonis. NCBI lineage: Eukaryota > Metazoa > Nematoda > Chromadorea > Rhabditida > Ascarididae > Baylisascaris > Baylisascaris procyonis. Next base: position 144,970 of record JAZARR010000272.1, read on the forward strand.
AAAAAATGCCTTCATGATGAGTTGAAGAGGTTGCCTCAGGCGGATCCTAGAAACCCTAGGGTGGTTCTAGACGAGGTCGAAAGAATTCTGAGACAGCTAAATGTGATGAACGAGGATATGAATCATCCGATAACCGAGCTGATGGTAGAGGAGAAATTGCCGAGGTGGATCTTATTCGAAGTTTATGAAAAAAAGAGTGAAGACCCGTCTTGGAATGTCGATAAGCTTCGTGAGTATGTCGACAAATTGATTGCTCGAAAAGAAACGATAATGCTGTGACCAGTAGCATGACGACACAGAGAAGAGATCGTCATGAGGACAGAAAGCCGACAAAGTATGACTCAAAGGAAACGTCTGCATTTTCTTCGACAGTAAGCAACTACCGGGAGAGTAGAGAAAATCAAGCGCCGAAAAGTAAAAAACGAAGTTGCGCCTTTCGCGGAGGCCCTCACTGGAATAGTGATTGCCATGAGTACGCAACCGTGAAAGAGCGCAGTGGTCGAATAAGAGGGAAAAAGCTTTCCTTCAGGTGTCTCGCAGAGGGACATAGCGCAAAGGATTGCGCAAGGAGAGGAATGTGTTTCTATTGCAGAGAGGAACACAACTCGGCGCTCTGCCCAAAGAGGGAGAATAAAAGTGGTTCCGAGAAAGGAAGTAAACCGAAGGAACCAGAAGACAATAAAGGGAAACAAACAGTCACTTTCGACAAGGAAGTAAAGCGATCACCTGACGAATCGGCGCTGACAGCGGCGGTCACCCAAAAGGAAGGGAAAAGAAGACCGTTTTGCTTCTTTGTGAGGAGGTGAACGTGTGCAATCCGGAGAAGCTGGAAACGAGGAAAACTGTTTTAGTGTTCTTTGACGCGGGTTGTCAAGGTTCATTTATAACAGAAGAACTTTGTGATCAACTGAAGCTGACTACTGAAAAAAGAAGCCAAATATCCATAGCGGGATTCGGCGCTCAGCAACCGAAATGTTATGATACAAAGCAAGTAAACATTACGTTAGAACTGAAAAACGGAAACAAAAAAACAGATCAGAGCCAGTACAATGCCTTTTTTGACCAAAGAGCTTCAAAGAGTAAAATTTGAATCCACCGAAATTCTCATCCCAAACACAAAACAAAAACATCGACTGTGTATTCCGGAAAAATGGGAACAACCGCAGCTAATAATTGGTGCAGATTACTTCTTCGACCTGATCGAAGGTTCACAGAAATTGTCATCCGGGTTCCACCTGGTCAAATCGAAAGTTGGAGATATGCCAGCAGGAAGTGGTTACGCAAAAGTGAATACGCAAATAGCCTTTTCATGTGCAGATACGGCGTTAGTAGTGACATCTGCTGCAGTAACTGGTGAAGCAGATATTGACCAGTTCTGGAGATTGGAAACCTTGGGATTGACGAGCCTATAGACTCAAAAGAGGATGTCGCAGCACTAGAACAGTTCAAAGCAACAATAACTAAATCCGAGGATGGTCGATATGTCGTGAACTGGCTGTGGAAATCGGCCACTAAAGTTACTTATAACTTCGGCCTATGCATTGGCAGACTAAGGTCCACGTTGAAACGCTTAAAGGGAGACGAAGAATTGTTCAAAAGATACGATGATACCTTCCGACAAGAGCTAGAACTAGGCGTAATCGAAAAGGCGCCCAAAGTCCCAGATGGACCTCTCATTTCGTATATACCACATCAAGCAGTCCTAACCCTCCAACAATCTACAACTAAATTGCGGGTGGTTTTTGATGCGAGTGCTAAAGACGAGAGAGGGAATTCCCTGAACGGTCAATTGCTCAGAGGCCCGGTGATGTTAAACGATTTAGTAGGCATACTGTTACGGTTTCGAACTTCTAAATATGTTGTTCTTGCTGATGTAGAAAAAGCGTTTCTGCAACTGGAGCTGAATGTGAAGGATCGTGATACGACCCGGTTTTTGTGGGTAAAAGAGAAGGGTCCGGTCGATGAGAATAATATCGAAGTGTATCGATTTTGTAGAGTACCATTCGGAATGATTTCCAGCCTATCCTTACTTGCTGCAACTTTGACGAAACATTTGACAGAAATTGGATCCACTACAGCCCAAGAAATCTTGAAAAATCTGTATGTAGACAATGTCATGTTGCAGGCAGAAGATTCAGAGAAGCGATACAATTATGTAGTGAAGGAAAAGCAATTTTCGCAGGTGCTGGAATGAACTTGAGATCATTCGTGTCAAATAACAAAGAAGTGTACGATGCTATTCCTCCGGAAGATTGAGAAGAAGTACAAGAGACCAAAGTGTTAGGAATAACATGGTCGTTAAAGGAGGATAAAATAATACTAGGTGTAAAAGACAAAATTGGTGCCGCCCAAACCAAGCGACAAGTATTGAGCTTTGTAGCCTCTCACTTTGATCCTCTCGGATTAATGGCTCCGTTGCTTGTCGCAATAAAAGTATTCCCTCAGGAATTATGGAAGAAGAAATACAAATGGGACGACTCATTGAGAGAAGAAGAGAAGTTACTGTGGGAAAGATTACAGAAAAATTGGAATAATACAGTAAACGACATTCCTCGTCAAATATTCTTCCATAGTGCAAAGGAGAGACAACTGCACGTTTTTGTCGATGCATCGGTGCAGGCTTACGCCGCAGCGGTATACAATCGTGAAATCGTAAATGGTGCCGTATTGACGAACTTAGTTATGGCTAAAACGCGCCTGTGCCCCGTCAAGGGAGCTTCTGTTCCAAGACTCGAATTGTTAGCAGCCTTCATCGGAGTACGATTTTTGGAATTTGTAAAGAAACAACTTTCGATGGAGGAAGTAGAGACCCATTACTGGAGCGATAGCAAATGTGTGTTGCATAGGATACGTTCAGATAAAGAGATCAATACGAGGTTCATCACCGTTTAAAGCAAATGCGTAGTACGGCGAAATGGTGGAGTTACGCCCCATCCGATCAAAACCCGAGCGATATTGCGGCAAAGGGCGTTGATCCTGACAGGCTTATGGAAAGTTCCTTGTGGTGGCATGGCCCACCCTGGCTCAGGCAATCCGAAGAGAGTTGGCCGAAATGGGAGCTTTCGAGTCCGCAGCAGTGTGTAATCATCGAGGACATCTTTCAAAAGAGCAAAGTGAAGAGAGACCGTAGCAAATAACCTACGACAACAGTTACAGGTCTCGAAGTCGGTACAGAAGAAGAAAACGATTGTGCCACAAATCACTGTGTAATCGATGCAAGCAAGTATAACAGTTGGAGGAAAGTGAAGGGAATCACGGCTGCCATGATAAGATTCATACAGAACCTCAAGGAACGGAAAAGAAAGGCAGTAGGAGTGGAGGATCAAATGGAAGCGGAAAAACTTCTCATCAGACAGGCTCAAGAAGAAATGATCACGAAAGCGGAGATTGTGCGTTGGGAGCTTTTTCGAGGCGATGACAATCTCTGGAGATGTGGAGGACGTCTTGCCTATTCAGACCTCCCACGAGACACCAAGTTTCCGATTTTTCTACCTAGACATCCCATCGCCAAAATGCTTATTACTCATCAACACGAAATCTTAATGCATTCGGGGCCAGCCCATACGTTAAACTAACCGCGGTCGAAATACCGGATGGCCAAGGGGAGAGAAACGGTAAAAAAGGTCATAAAGAAAAGGTGCATGAAATGTCGTAGATGGCTCAAACATCCGTTCAAGCTTCCAAAAATGCCAGATCTACCATCATGCCGCTCAGTTGTGACCCGAGCCTTCGAAAATGTGGGACTGGACTATTTTGGACCGTTCAACTTGAAAGCTCTTTTGAGCAATGAAATTGAACTTCAAAAAAGTTGGGTAGCATTGTTTACATGTCTTACGACACGCGCTGTCCATTTGGAAGTGGCAAATGACTTGTCAGCATCTTCGTTCCTCAACTGCCTTCGAAGATATGTGATTCGACGAGGAAAACCTAAGCTTGTATTTAGCGACAACGGGAGCAATTTTACGCTCGCCGCAGAAGTCCTAAGACAAATCAGCAAAGCAGAGGACGTCGAATGGAACTTCATAACACCTTTCGCTCCATGGCAAGGAGGAGTTTATGAAAGAATGATAGGTCTAATCAAAACTTCGCTTCGCAAAGCAGTGGGAAGAAAACGATTAAGCGAAGAAGAGTTTCGAACACTCATTGTAGAAGTAGAGGGAGTAGTCAACAGTTGACCACTCACTTACGTGCATGAAACGTCAATCGATATTATTCGGCCGATCGATTTTCTGATAGCAGCTGCTGAGTTGATCTTCACGGTAAACGAAGAGGGAGAAAAGGAAGATCCAAGCTATCTTCCAAAGGAGGTGATGTCCCGAGAAAAAATGTTAATGAGATGGAAAGCAACACTTAGCACACTCGATCGCTTCTGGAATTACTGGCGGTCAGAATATCTCACATCGCTGCGAGAACGGACACAACGAAATCATCGAGCCGTTAGAGGATCGGTAACTAGAGAGCCGCGAATAAACGAGGTGGTTATCATAGAACAAGAAGGAACCCCCAAAGCAGTGTGGAAATTAGGTCGAATAGTGGAAATAAAAGGTGGAGGAGGTCGATCCATACGTATATCAAGAGTGAAACTAGGTAATGGAAATGAATGGACCAGACCCATAAGTCAGTTGTACCCGCTCGAAATAGATGATAACGAGGCACCTGTCGCGTAAACTGCGAAAGTCATAATAAAATTCCAGCGAAATAACTGAGCAGATTTCGCTGGAGATTTGATGGGAAAGGAAACATAGAATCGCTACATTGCTGTGAGAAGATTCTATGTTTCCTCCCCTTGTTGTCATTCCAGACAATTGTATTTAACTCCTCATCTCATGCATTTGTCTTGTCGTTCGTTCGTTCGTTCTCTCTCTTTCTCCCTTAGTGCGAGGCCCCCCCCCTCTCTGCCGCCGCGTCGCAGTTTATTTTGCCGCATTTTGCGACAGCACCAGTCTAAAAAAGGATGTTTTCGCTGCGGTCGGAGTGTCGCGAAGATTTGCGAGTGAGTTAGTGGGCTGCTGCACACAGTAAATCGAACTGTGTATCAACGCAATAACTCAAAGAACGATCCAAGTTGATCTCTGGCTGTGGCGACTATATCGTCTCCTAATGCGGCGTTGCGGTCGTGTGTAAGCGCGTGTCTTCTAATGCGTCGTGTGTAAGCGTGTAAGTGTAGCGGCTTTGCTTCAGTTGTCAGCACTTTCTTCTTTATTGTTTTTTTTTCTGAATTTAAAATTGATTCTCATGGTTACTTGTTGATTGCCCAAAGTTCTGCGATCTCATCAGTAGTTTGTGACGTTTTTTTGCTTTCTCCTTGTCATTTGTTTGTACCTTTTCGTTAGCTCATCACCAGAAGTCATCGCATTTGGCTCAGATCATGTTTTACGATGGTTTTGTATTCGTCCTTCGAGTATATTGCGTTTTTACGTTGTTTGTAAAGTATTTGAAGGTTCAGTTACCCAAGTTTGAGGTGTCGGGCGAATCGCCAGGCAGAAAGGTGTCCCCCGAACCGTGTGAACAAACTTGGGACGGAACAACCAGGAGGTTGGTGTAGGCAAGCGCAAAAAAAGGGAAAAGGGCGCAACCGGACGAGCACTCGTCAAAACAGGCCGGTTTCTTTGTTGAAATCAATTATAATTCATTCACTGTTCAAGTTTTTGAGTAGCTACAAGCCCGGCAGAGAAGTCGGCAAGCCCGAAGAAAGAGTCAACCACAGCGCGGGAGAAAACAAATTGCGGTGAAAGGATTCAATCGCACTAGTTAGGCTTTGATACCTTGATAACCTGATAACTAGGTGTCGGCACGAAAGCAGTCGCCCGACAACTCGTTTCTCTTGTGGTTATATTGCGCCTCATTGTATCAGGACGTGAGACAGTTGGCAATAAGTGCCACATTCAAAAGATGTGTCCCGCTCATTCGGTATTATATCGCTTAATTCGCTCAACCTCCCCCCAAATCAAAGCTTTTGCCTTCGATTGTCGTTGTTTCGTTTATTGTTTTTATATTGTCGATTTTGTGACAGGCCTGCGCAGCTTGTTGGTTTTACTTCACGTGCATCGTGACCTCAACTCTGTTGATCTCTTTTCTAATAAACCGTCGATCTCTTTATCTTTTTCTGTCGTCCACATACGACCATCAACTTCGTTTTGTTCACGACAATGCTAGCAAACATGCATTTTTTGCGTATTATTTCACCGATTTATCTCAGTGAACAGAAAGACCCAACGACGCTCGCTTAGAGTTTATGTGTTTGGATGTTTGGCTATATAGGAGGTGCAGGGAACGATAGATAATAAAAGTTAAACTGAATGTTTTGATGCAACGAAGATAGCAGGCCTGAGAAGATGTGAAATTTGATACTATTGTGCAAGTTTTTAAATTTTTATTAAAGCGTATGGAAAGAAAAATGCCACTCTGACTGTTCAAGCTGAAAAGACAACAAAAGAAATTTTTGGAGTCTTTGGCGCATCGTTTTTAGGTGTTTGCTATATGACGGAATAGAGCAAACGAGATATTATGACTTGAAAGTGGTCAATGAAGAAAATGCTATGCAATCATTTTGTGGAATGCTGACATTTTTTGCAGTCAAGATGAGCAAAGGGCATTAGCGCAACCCTGCGTCGAAAAAAAGAAGATAAAGCAGTTTAAATTAGGATGTAATGCCTCAACAAAAAGGAACCACCAAGAACATAACCCAGCAATACGAAATAAGAAAATAAATTAAAGTTGCGCAAAGAATGTATAAGAAAAGACCATTGTCTTTAACGTTGACATGTCTTATGCAGGCCATGTCACCATTTACCACGGGGTCTATGGAACGGATATGCTAAGACAATTGATTTAGTCGTGTAATGAACAGAAAAAGCAAAAAAAAAAAATCCTGACGAAGGGAAATAACAAGATTGATTGACGTGAAGCGTTATCATAACTAAGAGTGCGACGGTATTATGCAACTAACGTGAAGCGTTATGCAGCTAACTGAAAATTATTTTATCATTAAACATTCCAAGAAATGAGCACTTCAAATAATTCTAACCACAATATCTGTGGCGAGTTCTTAATCGATACTACACGACCATCCACTTACAAACAGTTCCACACAAATGCGCATTTACAGCTATGTTATGCAACCTTAGCCTTCTCGTTTATTGAAATTTATGTGCCTTTTGGAATAAATTTGTCAAGCCTCGCTACTGTTTACGCCAACTTGAAGAATAATTAGTAGAAATTTCTCTGATAACTCAAAAACATTCTATATTTAAATACAAATATATAAATATAAATATAAATATAAATATAAATAAATAAATAAATACATATATATATATATATATATATATATATATATGAATGATTTCAGTTCAATTCTGGTGGTTCGCGCAATGCGCCCATCGGATTGCCGTATAATGTGCGCACATGAACTGATGGGACATTCACAACAGAAAAGTTGATGAGAAGTAAGGACGTCAACAAAAAGTAGATGAAAAAGTTGATGACAAAAAGCTCAGACGCAGAGCACTCGCCCGGCAAGCGAGATGTCGAGGGTTCGCCCCCCTCAGCGAACCAAGTTTTCATTGGTCATCGAAAGCACCCAAATATCATGCTCGTGATATAACAATGGTTGCTACAGGAACAAACCTGATATTCTTCAAAGAGTTACCAACCACTGTAGCAAAGTTAGTTAAGATTTAGCCACAGAGCTGGTATCATGAAAAAAGATCAGGTAAAGACCAGGTAAATCGGGCCAGTTCCTTCACATTACTCAAAAAAGAACGGGGTAAGAGGATGACATGTTTGATAAAGACTTTGTTAAATGAGTTCATTACGGAAAATGACTAAAATTTTGTGTGACCAATCCACAAAAATCGAAGATCACGATATGCTAACAACAAAAATTTATAGCTGCAAAACCTAAAAAAGTCGGCTGCTGCTATTTCATGTCTGAAATCATGCGATTGTATCTGTTTCCACATCTCTTTTGCGCTGTATCGTGTGAGGGCAGTTCTTACCTGTCGCAATGAATAGATGAAATAAAATTGAAATGCTGTATTACTGTTATGAAAGGGAACGTCAGCATTATGGCAGGACGGGTGGTCATCTCGCTTTGCCCTTTAATATTTGATTTTCCAAACATCAACAAAGTGTAGTTACACGACTTTCTTTGCGGCACTTTTCTTCACTGAAGTCTGTTGAACCATTCAAGCAAACCTTCACTGTCTCCTCCTTCGCTCTAGGTCAAAGAAGGCAGGGTCGGAAGCATGGATTTCCTAGTAGCGACTATCCTAACACCAGTAACAATTGAATGGTAGCATTCTCTGCGTATAGAAGTCTCGCTCGTTTTTATCAGCGAACAGTCCTATGTTCTGGCCGTACAACGCCTCACCTGCACAGACAGAGCATTCCTCGCATTTGGAAAAAGAAAAAGAAGAAAAAAAAACAAGAAAAAAACAAAAAGAACAAAACAAAAAATAAATAAAAACAACGAAATGGAAGCGTTTGCGATCTCGAGGTTCTGAACCGTATCGGGTACCGCACTTCACTTCACTTTTATGTGGTCGGCTCAGTAGGGCGTACATTTTGGTTTTGACCTTTATCCAATTCTGGCATGCGTTGCAGTCCATTCTGTTGTTCTGCAAGCCCCGTTCCCTCTGTGCACTGCCATTACTGACTCGCCATAACATCAATCAATTGGTCCATCGGTATGCCTGTGGAATCCTCGAAATCTATATCTTCTCCAAAGCTACTTTACTGCGAGAATCAGAGTTCGCGAGGATCGGAGGTACATTTGAAGCAATGTTGCCCCACCAACCTCAACTGCCCGATAAAACGAGTTGAATACATAGATTCCAAATTGCTAGGATGCTAACGGGAAAAGCGAACCAAAAAACAGATAAGTTACTTGCTTCCACACTAGAACGAGCAGAAAAGGTTGTTCGTTAGACGACTTGGTGGAGAGAGATAACAATTATTTCAATATTGGAAGACAGTGAAAAATATAGAAGAAGCGACAGTTGCGCGATCAAGAGCGGCAGTCTTATGCGACTTCAACGAATGTTGACTGAGAGCAAATTTGCTTGCACTGATAGGGCGAACAGCGTTCTCAAAAAAAAAAAAGAAAAAAATCAACTATCACATCTTGTATACGCATGATAGCAGGAATAAAAAAGAAACTACCCTGTTCAACAATCATGATTTTCATTACAGGCGCAATGAGTTGCATCAGCGTATTCCCCATCCCCAAACCTTGACCAAGAACCGCAACGACATCTGGTAGCAATAACAAATTACTCTAGTAACAACAATTTGCTCTATGACTATGTTCTGAACACATGCATCGAGGCAGTGCTTGGTATATAAGAGAAATACAGCTTTCATTCCGCAAACAGCAACATAAATAAAACAGAAGAAATTAAGAAAGCATTACGCCCACTGATGGGAAAAGTGCTGAGTTCGAAATTTACGTACGAATCCATGCAAGAAAAAGAAATCATCAACTCTGCAAGAACAAAAAACAGCAAAAGTGCATCATTATAGCAGAAATGAAGTAAAAGAAAATTACGACGGCAAATGTGAAAAACATTTTTCAATGTGAGCAAAAATAAAAATGAACGTCGGTCAAAATGGCATATGAACGATCGATTTTCTTGTGCTAATGACTTCAAACCTGTCGTCACCATTTAAAACATACGGTACGTATAGCGTACTCGCATGCGCAATGTTATACTCACATTCCCCACCCCTACCTCCCCCTTAGCACACATGTCTAGCCCAATTTTCCTGCTACAATAATGTTTTGCTTTCCAAAATTTCCGTTTAATTTCTTGAGTGTAATAAGGAATTTCAGTTCGTGCTTCCAAATATCGCATGTTGACAAAACAGTCTGCGCTGCGCTAGCGACAGTTTTACGAAAAATAAGTTTCGCACAAAGGCGATTCTTTAGACCATTGACGCATCGCTGTGAAAGCCTGTTCTGATGCGGAAATGACAGTCAGCAATCGGCAGAAGACATTCGCTAGAAACTAAGCTCCTATAGGGACCGAAAAAACTTAACCGAATCTGTACGGTTAAAAATCAACCGGAATTTCGGCTTTTGACCGAAATCCGTTGGTCGGCTACCTGAATGGTAACTAAGCTGAAACTGCTAGCAACGCACATAGATAAATGTATACTAAGGTATGAACATAATCTCCTCATGAGGCGATCTGCAAAATGCTTATGAGAAGCTGTGGTTATCACTACTGAGAATGCTGGTTATAAATGGATGGAAACCAACTTAGTGCTTAGCCGCATTCTACCAAAGACTGTGGACTGCTTCTCTGCGGTATAATCGACTGAAGCGAGCGGGAAATGACTGAAATGCTGAGAGAATGGCGTTGGTGACTAAAATCAAACTTAGGTACTGAAAATGCAGAAATAATGAATGGATATCGTTTCAAAGAATCTTCAGTTTTAAATAAACAGTTGCTTTATAACAAGCGTAGATACCTGTCATAGATTCTCCAGGGGAGCGCAGCTTTGCATTCAACCTAACGTGCCAATATGCAGCCAGATGTGTGAAAACATAGGTAAAGTACTCAACAACACCATAGGAAACTGACCGGCTGCAGTAGAACTCTCTGCTATAAAATTAGTTCTTAACCTTTACTCAAATGGTAGATGAGACAGTTTACCTTGCAAATTTTCCGAGGCATTCGCCGCTCAACTTGCACAGAAGGTAATGAAGCGAAGGAAAATGTGAAAAGGATGTGATATCATGATCCCAGGGAAATTTCTAGACCACCTAACTACACGCGTGCTCAATGCCTAAAATAATGGCGCCGCCAAAACATGATGCAGCAAAATCGCTGAAAGCAGATGATGAAACCTGGAGGGACGAACAGCAGCATCACATTATATTGTTGAATTATTTCAGACGCTCCTCTCAGCATTGCTCCAGACATCACAGCTCGACCTCAGCAGAACAACTAGGTGTCGACGAAATCTACCAAAGTCTTTACACAAATTACGCTTTCAACACGCCCAAGAAACAGCGCAAGTGTTCTTCTTTCTTATGCGAACGTGGTTGCATTGGAAAATGGCCGTGAATATTGGGCAAGAAGAAGCATCAGCGAGCGATAAGGGAGCCAACGATCGCTGCGGAGGCGACGATGTGCATAGCGATGCGTTTTTCCGTTTCGTTCATTGTTTGATTACGTAAAAAACGAAACGGTGTGTGCTTTGATGGGCATTCGAACCCTGATCGGTCACAAACCAGCAATTGAAGGAGGATGGCACTCATAAATTTACACCAAAGAATAGGAATTTGTCATTTTATTACAAAACACACTAACTGCAATCACAACACAACATCGATAACCGCAATTCGAAATTGCTTTGGCAATAGCTTTATTTCAGAGGCTTCCACTTCTTTCCACTTCGATGAGGTCTCCACTTTTTTCGAAAATCCGCTTAACAACAAGAATCGAAGTGCCACATTTGGTAGTTCAAGCGCACAAACCACTCGCTGTGAAACACATACAAACAAAACATCGCGCAATACTAAAACCAGTCCGCTTACATATCGTAAAAGGAAGCAATAGAACCTTAACATACTATGCTCTCAAAATGACCGCTGGTTACTGCTCTGGAAATAGAAATGATATTCATGACCTCCCAAGAGTGGCAAATTCCACTTATTTTAACTCTGTGGCGTCTTTTTGCGGCATTTCGCTATGCGCAAACTCCATCAATCCATAGTATGATACTGGGCAAAATTCCACAAGAAGTTGTGAGAGAATTATAAATCGTCATACCTTTTAAATGAAACGTTCTTACCCCTCAAAAAATTGCGAAAAAAATTGTGGCCGATTTTCAAAATAAATGTACAAAATAAGCAGCTGCAAATATACAGCCTACGGATTTGCTGGAATCCTTAATGTTGCAGTAATACATTTATAATGCCTAAAACTCAGATGAAGGTGAGGTTCGATTATATTCAGCTGGAGGTACACACTTTAAGCGTAGAGAAATTGCTGTCTCAATTTCATCCACTCGAGCTCTTCGAAGTTACGCTTGACAAAATCTTCAGAAATTTCTGATGAAATCTCCTTTCAAACGCTTTCCACCATTCTACTCAAATCGTCTTTAAGCATAAACTCAAATAGAATGTATATGTAATCATCTACACGTGTAAAAACGTAGTAGAGGAGCTGTCACAATGAAAGTAAGACCAGTCAGTTCCATGAATTGCAAACAAATGGTAAAACGCCTGCAAGAAGAGAGTTTTTAATTCATTTGATCCGAACAAAATTGGAAATCTACTAGAAATTTTATAATCTCACCAAAGCAACCACTTTATGCAATTTTTGAAGTTTTGCGGTGCTTTTTCAGAAGCTAGTGATTCAACATGAGATTTGATGCTTCAGCAGGTAAGCATTGGTGCATATTATGCCAACAAGTTTCGTGGCTCAGCACCAGTCTTTTCCATACTAGAAATACTAAACAGAGAGACCAATTGCTCATATACACGTCCAAACAGGAATGAATGCACTGCGTTCAAAGAGTGCGAATGTTGAAAGAGCCGAAGAAAGTTTTTGAGAACAGACGCATTATGCATTGCAGAAATCACCATAGTATTTGCACTCGTTTATATTTAGACCTGTGATTCGTAAAAATTATTTGATTATAACAGAAAGTGCAAACACTGGACACCTTGCTCTTCCACCTGCGCACAAATCCCTTACCTGGGTATTGCCACCTGGATGAGTATTAATCTGTGTTGACTGATATCCGCAGACGAACTGGCCTAAATCAAAGAAAATGAATAATGCCGTGCATTGCTAAAGTAATCCTTCATGCAGTCAGCAAACCAAAGGAAAGCGTGTGAAATCCTACTGTTTTGTATTCACTCATTCTGTGCATTCGGAATTAACCAACACTAAAAAATATCGTCGTCGTGCACACACCTAAAAAACCGTCACATTGTGGTGAACTATCACTGAACATAAAAATATCGTCAATGACTTCTTTATCGGTTGTTCGATCGAAATTGTGCTTCGATGAAATCATCGGCATATATTGAATCAAAGTTTTGCTTCTTCACAAATATCACTTATGAAAATCTAAAGAAAATAAACAGAAAAAGAATCGTCTCTCCGTTAATGAATTTTCCCGATTACACTGCAAGTATTGAGTGCAACTATCTCACGAAATGAAAATCTTTCATATGATCAGATAGAAGCAAATATTCTCAGCGATCAGCTTACAGCTATGCAAACAAACACTAAAGGGTCTTTAATTTCGGAAAGGTGATGCACTCAAATTAACCAAGATGAGGTGATAAAGGCGTTCATTGAATTCTTCGAGTTTACCAGTCTGTTGCCAAAATTCAATTACAGCTTTAGATTGCGCCACGTTTTTGACCAGTAGAGAGGTGTTCCAGAGCAATTCGAACGACCCACACTTCTACACTTCTTTACTTCTTTCCAAAAACTTTAATGAACCACAAGCAAATAATGAAATATGAGAATGATACGCCCACATTACATTTTAATGCAGAAAAAATTCACTTTTTTCAGCAAACCGAGAGATTTACCAATAGTGTAAAATATACGTTGATCGGCTGGCGAATACACGAAAGGTTTTTGGCATACGGATTCTCTAAAAGTGCACTGGTCACATTGAGTGTTCGTAGGAATAGTCACTACAGATCGCAGATTTTGCCTACTAAGTTACGTAATTCAATGATCTCCAAGCTGCAAATCCAGCAGAAATGCAAATTGGAGATTTGCATAACGCGCACGATAACATATCGTAACTGTCGTACTATGGGGAAAGCGATGGAGTAAAAACTAAGAGTGAATTTTGTGCATTAAAAATATGCGGCTGAAATATCTCTGAATGTTAACATAACTATTATACCCACTTATAGGATGCATCACAGCTAAACAGTATTTGACGTACCATAGAAGTTCCGTAGCATACAGTATGCCATAAAGCTGAACACGATAATTTCTTCCTGCTAACTGCAAAAACAGTGTTGAAGAAGTTTATTGAAGTCCCTTCAACGTTGCTATTTTGTGCCCAATGAAACAAAATGCTCCTCGGAAAACATACGAAGTAATGAAATTGAGGGCAGACATTTAAAGATCATCTGAAACAGTATCAGGAATTACTGAACGAGAATAGAAATCGCGTTCTATGAGCCATTCACTGCAGAAATCATGCATCTCCAGCAATGACTTTTTTCAATCGTGAGCTGAAAGTGGAGGAGTGGTGGAAAGGCTGGGAGGCTGATACATACACATAGACTAGTCCGACGCTTGCACTAAAACGTGTTTCCACGAATTGCATAATAATACAAAAGTGAGCGCTGCAATTATCCTGAAAACTCCGGAACCTACAATAACCAATACGGTCGAAAAAACTGCCTGTATTCCGACAACCGAAAAGATATGACAGAGCAGTTGATACATTATGCACCTCTGCATTCCGCTCGTCTCACCATTTTTTTTTTCAAAGACTGCTATTAAATAGCAATGATTCGAAATGATGCCGCTGCATCGCACTTCACTTTTCCCCACCGCTCGCATAAGATGCCTTTTGCACACAATCTGTGGAAAACGAAAAGCCGACCGATGCTATATTACTGCGAAAATTTCTTCATCTTGGTGCCTGCAGTCTTTTTAAAGGTTGATAGACCAAAGTGAATCATAGCAACGGAGGGGGGAGGATCCCGAGGCTGAAACAAGTAGGCAGACAAACATGCACATAGATATGCATAGCACAGGTAGAACGATGTTATAATTTCGTTTCAGTGACAGGTGTGGGTAACATTAGTCACAGGCGCAGGCGCAAGAGAGAGAGACAGAGAGAGACCGCGTGCGCTTTCAGCGACCGACGCGGCACTGGTCACTCTGAAATAAATCGTCGCAATAAATGTGAAAATATACGGTAGGGAAATGAGACTCGAACAACGGATTTCGACACATTCGAAAGAGCATTAAAAGCTCTATTAGAATCAAAAATAATCTCGGACAAAAACAAGAACTTTTTTATAAGATCGAATTTTTATATGCCGTGCAATTGAGGAAAATTGCATGGTCATCGATAAATCAGGGCCTATAAGTGTATAAAGGAACAAGATTTGGGAAGAGTGGCTAGGTACATTCGAAAGAGCATTAAAAGCTCTATTAGAATCAAAAATAATCTCGCACAAAAACAAGAACTTTTTACAAGATCAATTTTTTTTATGCAGTGCAACTGACATACATTGCAGTGTCGCCTTATTCATTATCTCATGCGCTATAGGTTGTGCATTTATGACATTGTTCTTAATGAAGAACTCAGTTCATAACACGCCTTGACGATTTAATGAATTGACGAAATCATTCATAAATTACATTGAACCGGTTGTGGCTGCTCATGAATGGATCTTTCATGCGATTGTTGCATGCACCATTATGAATTCTTCAATTCGGCAGTTCTGGGTTTCCTTCATTTCATTTCTTTCCTATATAGGCATATTGATAATGGGCATTGTAAGTTCGCTTGATGATAGAAAAGCCAACCGACGCATTCAGCATATGGTTAATTGTATTGTCATACGTTGATTGCATGCAAACAAACATGGGTAACTTGCACGTGTGGCAAGTGCTTCTTTTAGACGTTATTCAGCCATTCTAGATTAGTGGTTCGAAACGACTGTTTTTGATAGCACCATCTTCTTCTCATCTCCTCCACATCCCGGAACTGGCTTTATAGCTACAGTTGTGCTCTTCAATGTAAGCAGTCGTTTCAGTGCTTGCATTGAAGGTTCCCTGCCTTGTAGCCACTTGTGGTCCGCTGTCATGAAAATTTCAATTCTTCTAATTGGGAGTATGCAGCGTTCGAATAGCTTTTCCCTTCTCAATCCTGACAAGTCTACGTTGGAAAAGAAGTGTTGTATGGAATCAACGTATGACAGTACAATTAACCACGTGCTGAATGCGTCGGTTGGCTTTTTTATCATCAAGCGAACTTACAGCGCCCACTAGCAGTATGCCTATATAGGAAAGAAATGAAATGAAGGAAACCCAGAACTGCCGAATTGAAGAATTCATAATGGTGCATGCAACAATCGCATGAAAGATCCATTCATCAGCAGCCACAACGGGTTCAATGTAATTTATGAATGATTTCGTCAATTCATTAAATCGTCAAGGCGTGTTATGAACTGAGTTCTTCATTAAGAACAATGTCATAAATGCACAACCTATAGCGCATGAGATAATGGATAAGGCGACACTGCAGTTCATGTCAGTTGCACTGCATATAAGAAATTGATCTTATAAAAAGTTCTTGTTTTTGTGCGAGATTATTTTTGATTCTAATAGAGTTTTTAATGCTCTTTCGAATGTGTCGAAATCCGTTATTCTAATCTCATTTCCTTACCGTATATTTTCACATTTATTGCGACGATTTATTTCAGAGTGACCAGTGCCGCGTCGCTCGGTGAAGACGCGCGCGGTCTCTCTCCGTCTGTTTTTGGCTAAGTGCGCCGACCCTTAGTGAGGAGAGTTCGCAAGGGACAAAGAAAGAAGTGGGGATTCCAGCCGATTTTCTGACGAAATTTTTGATTATGTTATACGTGAACCTAACACACTACAGGGAAAGTTTCCGTGTGAATGTCATCCGAATGCTTCGATCGATAATAAAGGGGAAGTTTGACTACAAGTGCTGGCATATACACTCGGGTTGTAAACTGCAATCGCAAATGATTTCAGGACGATGCGCAGCTGAACAAACTGTAAATTGGACAACGTACGAAACCCTTTTAGAAGCGAGAGGCTATGGAGGGGTGCAAATACCTCCAACTTGTCAGTAATTTACAAACTAAGCGATCAACCCTGTTGTTAATGGCACTCAGACTTGAAAAATTCACAAAATCCAATGAAAGGATATTTGAAAAAACGAAATATCTGTCGCGTAAAGTGCGAAAGTCATAACAAAATTCCAGCGAAATAACTGAGAAGATTTCGCTGGAGATTTGATGGGAATGGAAACATAGAATCGCCACATTGCTGTGAGAAGATTATATGTTTCCTCCCCTTGTTGCCATTCCAGACAACTGTATTTAACTCATCATCTCATGCCTTGTCTTTGTCTTCCTTAGTGCGGACCCCTTTGTAAGTGGCTCCATCTTCTAGCGTCTACAAGGGCCCGTGAGCCCTTAATTGTTTCGCAGTTATCCCCTGCTTAGCGCCTCGCTGCCGCCGCATTTTATTTTTGCCGCGTTTATTTGCGACAATATCAGTGTCCTTTGAATTGGTTTCTTTCAAGCAAATTTAATGAGTCGTAAATCAGTAATTACCAAATGTTGTCAAAAACAATGGGCGGCTGAAGTATCTAAATAGTGAACGGCGTTATGCCTGAATACGTCAAAGCAGCTCGGTAAGATCTGCTTATATCTACGAAATCTTCTGTGACATCAACGAAAGATACATGTCAACGCACTCGGGCGTCATCTCAAATAACATTCTCGCTTTTTCTGAATATATCTTTGATTTTTAGTATTGCTGAAGGAACAAAAGTTCTACAGAATCTGACAAAAGAAATTCCGAAAGTGGGAAATTTGGTGCTACAAAAGCTATCACCAAACATTTCGTTACGATAAGAAACCAAAACTCTCATTAATATAAGGTGCCCACAAAAGGAACTTGAGGCTTTTGGCGCGAATGAGTTGTTTACTTTGTCTCACAATCAAGTAAAGCAAGGAGCCGAAAACTAGGTGTGATAAAATAGTCTAACGAAAGGTACTACGTAACACTAAAAGTACAGCTGAAGTGGGTAAACTGCCACTCTGTTTGCGAATAATCTTCAAATACTGATCGACGTAGACAAACTTCTGCAGAAACTTTATTTGTTGCTAAGTATATTCCAATGAAGTCACTTCTAATGAACATTTCCCAGCGATATGCGACTATCTCTGCATGGTTGCTTAAATGTCAACATTAGTATCTAAAAGCCACGATCGATGGTAACATATTTTACATTTCAAGTCGGCAGACAAAAAGAAATGGCCACGGCTTCATGCTTAGATATGTGCTTTTCAGGCAGCTACTTACTGTACACTGCTCTAAAACGCTCTTATTTGAAACATCTGCACGCATAGATTGCATTGTACATCCAGTTTTACGAAACTCATGAAAAAGATGAATAGCAGGATAATTACTTTCTGTGCGATGAATTGAAATCATCCAACGAGTGGAATTAGTAGTAAGTACGTAGATATGAATAATTAACCTTGTAAACTTGCAAACGCATAGAACTACAGCAGCACGTTGTTGCAAAACGAACAGAAAACATATGGAAAGTTTTTTAATCGAAAAATCCCAAAGGGTTCGAAGATTTCAGTTCGAGAAGGTAGTTCTCTTGATCAACATGAGTACAACTTCAAATATTCATAAACGATAGGTAGTGAGTCATAAGATCATCCAGAGACACCTGAAGTTTGTGCCTTAGCATCCCTGCATCAAATTTTAACCTTCTTGCTATCTCTGCGATGCAACGTCGCACCGTGGCAATGAATACATGAGGGCGCTTCTTTTCATTGTCTTTAATCAAAAATTGCCAACACCTTAAACATGATTTCCTCAGAGCGTTTGATTGTTTATAGTAGGAATGAAAGATTGTATAATGTTAGCATCAACGACTACAGAATGCAGTTTCGAGGCCTGAATTTTAAAACGAAGGTGAACATGCTGAAGGAGAGCTACTACAATATGCACTCTTCAGCTCCTGCTGAGCAAATCAGAAGAAAATAAGTCGCTGATAAACGGCAATAGAGTTCACTTCTATGTTTTTTATAAGCGTGAGCTTAGCAGGATTACGTACATATGTATACCTGGACGTATGGTCGAGTCACCAGCTTCTAAACGGCTAAAGAATTTCCTTCTCAAAATTTCACATCAACTTAACGATGTTGACGAGATATGGGCATATGAACATGCTGAGGGACTTGCAGTCGACTTAAAAAGCACATTTTTTATTGAAGACTGGTAACAAACTATGCTTGGTTGAGATATAATCAATTCGACAGATCTGAGCTTTCTCGAACGGAATGTCATGGAATATTTCGACAAAACATTGCTTCTTTTCTGACAACAATTGCTGAAGAATGCCACTCCATCGCTACTGCGTGAGCATTAACTGAGCACAAAGCGGCCGCGATAATTAGGCAAAACTTAAGCATGTTTGTTTGTTTACAATCTTTTCAGGTAGTGTCACATCAGTGGTCGCAGCTTCAACTGTTATATGGTCGAAAATATCGGGAACACAGATAAACATGCACACAGATATGTACATTCGAAGCATATTTATTTGTTTATTTATTTGCTTATTCATTTATCTATTTATTCATTTCAATCAACAAAGCATTCGTTAGGAATAAATGTCTCTTCATATCGCTCACACCTGCTCTGATTCAATACTTCTCTAATCCAGTTGGTTACTGCGGTCTTTTTTATGAGCTACTTCTCCTCGCGGTTCGGCCTTTACTTCTTGCAGGTCGGTCGCCTGAAGGGTAGGGCTTAGGCTCGCCCCCTTCCCGTCGGACGCTGACGAGTCAATTCACCGTTCTTTCGCTTACGACTGTCGGTACTTACTGCGCGATCCTCGTTCCAGTGGAGGTGCTCGGCAGGGCGGCTCGGTTGAGAGGAGTGAATAAGTCTTGTCGGTGCTTACTTACAACCGGCTGCGCAGTAACCGATGCAATATATATATATATATATATATATATATATATATATATATAGTGCAGGCAGGTAGATAGATAATGTTTCTGCAGCGCATCAACATAATGAAGCTTTGCAAAACGAACCAAATTCGAGAGCTTATTTTCCCACAAGTGTCACTGGTCGTAATGCAGATAACCACTCAAAAGCGGCACAGACACAAGAAAGCGTCGCGTGATAAGAGTGAAGTTTGTAATGCGCATCGGTTCACTATCTGTTGCCAACTTCAATGATTAAACTGACGCTGTTCTATAGTCTTTTCACGTCATTACCGAGAAAGGCTATTCAGTGCTCATCTATGCGAAAGTTGTCTTGATTCCAACATTATGAGACTGAAAAGCAATTAGAATGGAGTGTTGGGTAGTAGAAGTATACCAAATGATGGAATAGAATCAATATGTATTCGCTCTGAAAAGTAAGGGAGAGAAGTATTAAGAACGAATGCAACCTGTGCGAACTCTATCAAAAATTTGTTTATTATGTTAAAAACTTGTTTTGGTTAGAAAAAGAACTCGAAAATAGGCTGCACTCTAGCGCGCATAAGCTCCTCTACAGTATACAACGGAATTGTCGCTATGCATGACAATAGGGTTTTTACTTCATATATTAACAACGACTACTCGCCAAACTACTATCACCATAGTAGATTTTTGACTACTTTAGATGCGATCGTAATAGCTCTTCAAAATTTATATATGAATGCGAAAGACTAATGGCAGAAATGAGCCAGAACTTGGTTAACGCTTAATAATGACGTCAACTTTAGGCTGATTCAAACTTGCAAGTGATCTCTACAATGTGCACATATCTATACTTAGATGATATCAATACACATGACACCTACGTGTACATATCGTGGCAACAGATTTGCATGTGGAGATAATAAAAGGCTAATCATATATATATATATATATATATATATATATATATATATATATATTTATTTATTTATTTATTTATTTATTTATTTATTTATTTACTTATTTATTTATTTATTTATTTATATTTATATTTATATTTATATATATGCATCATCTCATCCCGATTGGCATCTTACCTATTCTCATCATTGACGGCATCCGATCGTTAGACCTGCATCATAATATGTGCTGTGGAACTAACAGAAATTAAGCATAACAAAATGCTCGCAGTAATTCCGTCAGCTAAAGCGTCTGCCCGGGAGAAGGAAGGTCATGGGTTCGTTTGCTCTCCTCCTGCAGATGTTTAAAGTTCCCGCGAAACAATGCTCACCAGCACTACGTCTTGAAATACTTTTTGATACAATGGAGTGTAATTCTTAAGGAAAGATTCCTAATGTGAGTTCTTCTCGGAAGAAAAACTAAAAAACATCTTGATACCTTTAAAATGATACGAAATGTTTTTATTCCTATTCTCGTTACTATTTCATCTCACACGTCGACTGTTTAGTCTGCGACAACTGCTGTAAGTAGTAAATGGAAAATAAGACAACAGCACTTGCAACAATGCTCTTTTCATTTGTTTTTTTGTAACCTTGGCTCATAGCGACATTACTATAACAATGCCGATGCATGATATGGCAGTGAACACTTGCGTTCACGAATTGCAATGAACCCTTAGCCACAGAAATGAATGAGTTGAGAGTTTTGAAGATCTGCATTAGGAATAATTTCCTATATTCACGAATGTGAGTGAATTAATGCTCAGAATAGCAAGGGTGCGTCGTTTTTACCCACACCTTCGAGTAATCGACCTCAGTTATTTCCAACATTTTACCGCATATGGAACAATATCCTCTATTAATATTTTTGACTTGCATGTACATGCACAATACTATCAGAAGTTTGAAAAAAACTTACTGTCTGGCAAAGAAAAAGCCCAATATGAAGACATCACATTCACTTATTTTTAACTATGAAGAAAATAGTGAGTAAAAACATTAGAAAACGTCTTGGTTAAAAGCCTCGAATCTATGCTTTTTCGAAGGCCATAGTCCTACAAAAAATACCATAATACCTATGTAATCAGTAAAGAAAAATCTTCCATAAGCCAAGTGAGATTAGCGTATTCCTGACTAATCTAATCGAGTGAAAGAATGCTGAAAATTATACGCGAATACGGCCCATAGAACTCATCATAACTCATTTATTTTATCACTGCACCAATTCAAATCATAAGACAGCTAAATGGCTTCGCATTTCGATCTGCAAATGCTGAGCAGAAATTCGTTAGTGTTTAAGACAATTTCTGTGAAATGAGTCTTTATAAAGAATGCGAGAAAAACCAAATACTGACCACTGTTCATGGCAAAGGACGGAAGCGATGAATGCATCCTCATTGCTCTTGGCACAAAGAAACTGCTCAGCTGTCATAAGTAGGCAGAAGTAACGTGAAAGAAGGAGCGAACTGGAAGGAGCAGAAGTTTTAAACGAGTAAGAACAAGGGTGGGGGAGGGGGGGGGGGAGAACGAGAGGAGAGGGCAAGAGAGGCGGGAGGAAGGAAGAGAAATCTCCCTAGAGGAGTACTTTGATTCTGTCAAAAGTCCCAAACATCAGGTTGGGTTCTCATCTCACATCTCACCGACGATATCAAGAATACAAAATAGCATCAGTTCCGGCGCTGGTGAGTATCACTTTGAGCAAAAAACCTGGAATTGTTGATAATGACCACTCCATGCAAACCGTTCCAGCGTCCCAGTGAATTAACTGAGATACCGGAACTATGTTAAACGTCAAAGCGTTTCAAGCGTCCAAACATTTCAGTTTCCGGCGTACCGGCGTTTATTTATGCGATGTAAACGAGTTTTTTATGGGAATAAATGACGGTCATCTGTTGCATCGTAACTCATAATTAGCCAGTTGCCTAGCACGAAGAGATATTAAATCTAACAAGAGTTTATGCTGACGCAATCTACATATGCAAATTTTACAAATAGGTAAACGAAGCTTCTATGTTCGTGACCGATAAGCATGTGCGTATGCGAAATGAGTTTAGATGAGCGCACGTTAGTGGCGGTTTTGGGTGAAAATAAACACTCTACGGAATATTCAAGTGACGTAGCGAAGAATGATGGAACGGCGCGTTAGCAACATTGCAGCAGGTTGCAACAGCCGTTCTTTGATTTTCCTCACCCTCTGGGCAGGAGTGCCTGATTAGGCGTGTTTACTTCCATGATCAGTAATGCACTCAATGTAACAACCACATGGAAGGCTATGAAGAGACCGCAAGGGAGACTACGAAGAGAAAACCTCGAGGTATGGAAATCGTCACCAAATTTAGGTTCACAATGAAGAATCAATGTCAGTTTTTAAATCTATCCTTCAACGGTCATAAAACGATATCTTCTGATTTATTGAAGCATATGTAGAGGTTTCAAACTGACCACTGTATCTGCTCAATTGCTCTGCCTTCCAACACTGCTCTATCTCTCAAGGCTTAGTAGTATCATTGGAACGTGACTAGAAATAAATAGGGCGGATCTTTTACTAAGGCCATTGACAGAAAATAACTAACTTTTGGTAATTTACAAAGCCTTGATCTGATTTGAAAAATGTTAAAAGCGGGTATTTTAACAACTCATCTAAAGTGTCATTCCATTTATGCACAAGACTTAAATTTTCAATTTTATTTACCACGAAGGAGCTTCGAACCCTATGAATTTCTCAGTCACATAGAAGCGAATGCATGTTAGAGACCTTCCCTAAAACCACGTTCTCAGGCAATTAATCGAGTCCTCATTCCGAAGTTAAGTTCAGTCTTCACATTCGGCGCATACAAGAATGGAATAGCGTTCATCGGACAATGCAGTGGCGTATGCTCGTCCATGAGTGAACTCTTTTCGCTGCAGACTATATGAAGTAAAGCTGTCACAAACAGATGCACCAGTTGGGGAAAAGAACCTCACTTCCTCTTCGAAGTCCTTTCCTTATATTTCTGGTGATGCTTCAATTTCTGAACATGGCAGAATGTTCTACAGTCTGACTACGAACCGCACTTCTTGATGGTTGCCTCAGAACAACTTTGATGAATAACAGCCAAAAAGTGTGGAGGTTCGACTTTTCGTTGCATGAGAACTAATATATATTAGCGCCTGATCACGTAACCGTTTTTATATCATCAATGAAGAAAGCGAGGATGCATTATGGTAGTACTTTAAAGATGTAAAAAAAGAAGAGATGTTTCTCAGATAAAGCAGATGTGGTCAAGGATCGTAATTCGAATTCAGAAGGAGCGCAGTGTAGAACAGTGCCTTATGTAAAACTACAAAACGTGTGCAGTGCAGTTCAGAATGTAACGTCCATCACTCTGAAAGGGCACAAATAAAACACTGAGAACTGCGGTATCAGTTTTCGCTAGGAACGCCCAGGAAACGGTCCGGCAGCCAGAGATAAAATTTCATAGCGTTAGCAGCACTGAATTGAAGGACTGCTGAGTTAGAAGAGAAAAACCAGCTGTGTTGAACGGCATATCCAGCCGGAAATTTAACTGAGCAAGACTCTAGTGCAGACTTTACTTTACTATTTTTCGATCAACAAAGTATTCGTTACGAATAAATGTCCCTTCATATCATTTCCATTCCCATTTAAGAAGAGAAGTTGTAACGTTCCGTAAAAGTTAGAACTTATGCTCATCTCCTGCCCATCAGACGTTCACGAGTCGACTTATCATTGTTTCTTACAAGGCAGACTTCATGGACAAATTATATGAGGCCATACGACTCGAGGCAAAGCAATGCTAGCTAAATTATAAAGTAGAATGTGGTAAGTAACGCATGAAGGCCATAAATTTCCTTGTATTTTACAATGGAATGATATGATAATGCGAAAGACATCGTCTTATAAGGGCGTCTTAGAAGAGAACTACAATAACGAAACATGCACATTTAGTGTGAAGTTTTGCCGTTACTGAGGCCGAAATTTTTTTAGCGAGAAAGATGTTTTCTTCAGTGCTTTCCTACAGCCATTTCTTCAACGAAACTTCCTTATAGACGACTTTATCCCAACTTTTTTCTTTATCCCGTCAATTGTTATCCCACGTTTTAATTTCTATTTGCTATCAACTCAAAGAGAAGAAATTTGAACATCAAAAGACATGAAGAAATTTCTAACTGCTTGATGCACACATCGCCCGAATAGAAACATTTTCTTCTTCTACCGCAAAATTATTCGGAATTTACGTTCCAGAATATTAGGACTAGTATCAAGCTAAACAATAAGGTGGGCTCCTGAAAGAGCCTTCTATTTCAGCATTGTGAACTATTCAAAATGCGATCTATGAGCTGGAAATCAATGTTTTAAATAACGGACTCTTCTTCTTACCACTTTGTGCACAAATAGTGAATAATGTACGGATACAATGAACAAAATGAGTTGTATGAAGTTCACTCCAATTTTTGGCTGCTAATCACTCCAATAAAGCAACAACTCTAAGACACCATTAATGCACTGCACTTTTGCATATTTAAGCGGGGGGGGGGAGGGGGAAGGGTCGTTAAAGCATTTAAGTGAAAAAGAAGAAGGGAATATTCTCAAAAAAGAGGGATACGAAAGAAAAAAGAAATTAATGCCTATAAAGTTAGCTACGTGACTTTAAAATGTGCACAATAGACGATGAAGGGAATGTGCAATGAGTGACGCAACAACAGTTCGCATGACGCTGACCGTTCGGCGTTTGGTAAGTATCGGCTTGCTGACACACAGAGACGTTGCCAGTCACAGCTCACTTCTGCATTGTTTGGTATGTTCAAAATGCACGCGCAATGTGCTCTGCAAATAGCTAACGGATGCTAAGTGATAGTGCCAACGTGCAATTTCATTTTCAGTTTGTTCAATCTTTCGCCATTTTTAAATTTTTTCAACTCCTTTAATCAAGATTCGTTTCTGTGCTTATAGTAACAGCTGAGTAATTCAAACCTATACTGCAAGTGCATACCATCAGTGTAACTCTGATAGCAATTAATGAACAGATATGGAAGGTAGATCAGTTTCTCTTCAGAAATTCTGGTCATCCAAAGAACTATAGTAACATTTTAAAATTGAGCAACTGAAGAGGATCGGCTATAAATAAGCAATCTAGAAACTATATAAACAATTGAGCAGCAATATGCAGAATGCTCCTATGTGTTGCATGCATCACTTATTGGCGTGGTGAATTCGATTTTGCATCAATCGTTTATGAAATGTACACTCAACGATACTGCAACGGACCTGTAGTTTAGAGAGAAATGCGTAGTAAGAAGAAACGTGACGTAATGTGAGATTTCACACGTGACATATCTACGCTTTACAACGCACTCGTCAAGCGTGCTGCTTGCAGCAAATTTTAATAAAAACGCTTCGATTGCTGACTTCCGGAATGGTTCAGAGATCACGAATTGCAGCATGACATCATCGTTAGCACACATCGTTTATCATGATTTACATCAATTACAAATCCGAGGAGAGAGAAAGACGTAAAGAAAGAAACAGAATTAAGAGGAACGAGAGAAGAAAAAACGGCTCGCATATATTTTGCATTTTTGGATGCTAGCCCACCAGGGAAAAATGGATTTCTATCCATTATCTTTTATCCGAAAGAAATCTTTTATCCATTCTCCTCACGCACTCAAAACATTTCCGTATTGTAGAGGAGGGTTTTGCAGGGGTCAAGCGAAATTCTGTAATGAGCCGCGATTTTTAACGCAGTGGGCAATCCTTGGCAGATATGGGTGAGTGGTAGAGTCGGTAAAGATATGAACTAAAGATACTGCCGCAGCTTTTCATTTATCCACAATTTATGAAGCGCGTTGTGTGATGAGGGAATTGCAAAAGCATACGTTGTGCTTTCCGCAGTGAAACGTTCTCCTACAGTGAAGGAATCTGTCAAGATATCATAAAAGTCCAGTACCGTTTCGTTCTTGAACACCCCTTCACCTAGCTCCGAATCTCCAGGAGAAGAAACGCATGTTTCCTGAATGAAACCTCGTTAAACGTTTTTTCGCCACTTTGGAAGTCAAAAAATGCCCGGTTTCAAAAATTGAAGTGCCTAATGCTGTTTATAAAATGGAAATCATCGTCAACTATTCATTCATCTCCAAACAACGCTTGTATTGAGTTTATGAATAGCGGCTGAGAAATTGATGCAATCGCCCTCAGTATGCAACAGTCTATCGCTATTCTTGTCACAGCAGAATCAGTAGAATTATTTAGCGATCTCAAGTTTAAGCGATTTCATAACGTCGATATCCATGGCGATCAAATTGAACACTGAAAGCAGTCACTCTCATCAGCTGGGTGTTCTTCATACAAAATTCATTTCATGTGTGTAGTCCAAGATCATCCACGAATATTTAAGTTGGGAGTGACTTAGCGACTTAGCGACTCGAACTTAGCGACCTCAGAGTTGGAGGCTGATTTTTTTACCACACTCCCTTTTTACCATACATTTTTTACCACACCTTACGCATCCAACGGAACCGAAAGATGAGTTTTGTTCGAGTGTTTGAGCTCTGCAAGGGGTTACTTATTTGTTAGTTACTGTGTCAGAGAACTTATTTCGAAGATCGCTCAACAAGTATGAGAAAGAGGCGCTAAAATGCGAAGCACATTCGGCAAGACTGGCAAAGATGCTGCAAATATGCTTGCCTCCCTACCTTGACAAGCATGAAATGTCAACGCATTTATTGTCGTTAATCGCCTGCAAATATTATTTTAATTTCAACTCTCATCTCGCTTGCTAAGTAGTCCACTTGCATGGTCCAAAATGGCTTGAAAACAAAAAACTTATGATTGCATATTTGAAAAACACTGTTTCCCATGAAAAAGAGAAGACAGCTGAAAGAAAATCCTATCTATCAATATAAGCATTGAATTAGCCCGTAAAATTAGAGCATATTCATGAGCTTATATACTCTAAATTGTTATTATTATATTCTTAGAAATTGAAAACATTTAACGCTGGAATCGACAAACGTCATGGCGATTAGACATTTGGTGCTGATTGCTAAGAACAAGCAAACATCGATCGCATGCTGCTGGCGAAAACAAAAACTAACGGAAAACATGCTCAGCGTTGTGGGGTGTGAAGCGATGTCGAAATGGCATGGATCGCAGTAGTAGTGCATGGAGGAGTAAACAGACACAAGAATCGAAGGAACGCAGTGCTCATTTCCTAAGGTGATCGATACGCCGTTGAGTAGCCTAAATATTTCTCGATTTTGTGACTCGCCAACATTATCTCGATCCATGATCTCTGCTTATATTTTATTCATGCGCTTTTATGCGTCTCTGCAAATTTTTCTAAGATTGCACTGCTGCAATGCAATGCGCAGGGGAATGAATAGGGATGAAATTTGATGGGTACAAGATGCAATCTTATTGATCTTATAGCTGTAATCTTATTGGAATGGCTCATACTTTGCGTGAGCCACTTGCACTCAAGAGCGCTTGAAAACGTTTAAGTCAAATTTTTTCTTACACAAGTCGGATGTGATTTCTTTGCGTTTTATGAAAACGGTCAGTTTAGCTGCGAAGGGCTAAATGAGGAGCTTTATCATAGCCTTTGAAGATTTGGGAACCGTCAAAATGAAACGCAAGTAGCCATACTCGACCAGACTTTCTGGCCCTATAAATCTGCAAAAATTTAGCCCTTACAAATGAGGATAAATTAAAAACACTTTAACAGAAACTCCAATGTGATATTCGAATATCTAGTATAGTTGCGCTTATCGGCTGTTTCGGTAGAGGACCTTCTGATCAGTGCCCACTATCTGCAGAATTTATTGACGAGCTTCTTTTTTTTTCTTCCTTCTATCTACGGACATAGCGTGCATCAGATAAACAAACTGAAGAAAGCGACAGTGCCACTACAAATTGAGTCGATTAGGCAGGACGTATACGAAATACGTTTGCGAGAAAATTGAGTGCTCTGCTATAATGGAAAATTTCATGAACATCATTTGCGAAAAATTTGCGGGCGACGAATTGGTAACAAACGAAGCCATAGAATCATTGCAGACTCCAAAAATAATCCGTCATGTTTCATTCTGCCACATAATATCAGATAGCATTCATACGGAAATTGGCAATCACAAGTCATGATAGCACATACTTTTCGACCATTAGAAAGAGCATTACGTTATCGATGAATTAAAAACGTTTTTTTTTTAATACTTAGCCGTCAGACGATTTGTAGCTATACGTTGGCATATTCGCCACGACTAGCAAAACATCCGACTTTTCATTCATTGGTCGCCGTAGTTACATGCGCAGAGATACAAAATAGCGAAACAAGCAAATCACGTTATAAAAATTTCTGGCATGCATATTCACGCGCCACGATAAATGCGGAGAAAGAGAACTATGCTCTTAAAAGTTAGCTGATATGCTTAGATGGTGCGATTAAATGGACTTTGAAAAGGGCGCAGTACATCGGTAAGATTAACATGTATTTAGAAGGAAACATTTTGAACTATGATCAGTTGATATTTGGCGACTAATGTTGGATTTTTGCATCCCTGCTAATAAATACCAACCCTGATTTTATGTTGGGTTTTCATTTGGACGCTGCATTAATTGCATTGCGATGAACTTTCATGTTGCCTGTTTTAACTTGCTCGTGAATCTCAGTCTGACAATTAGCTTGGCTGCAATTTGCAGTCGAAGATTTGTACAGGAAATCTGTAATGCAGTGTTGCAAACATAAAAACGAGTCAAAGGTTGTCGCGAACATTCGCGAAAGCGTTACATCTATTTACGATACCGATGCAGCCGGCGAACCGGAAATGTCAGTCAGAGAAGGCATCATGACTAACATAAGAAGGGCAAATCACAACGAATACAGTCGCTAGCGATAAATGCTAATTCACCTTTGAGCAACCAACCGTAAAGCGAATATTCGCGAAAGCGTTACATCTGTTTACGATACCGATGCAGCTGGAGAGCCGGAGATGTCAATCAAAGAGGGCATCATGAATGGCATAAGAAGAGTAAATCACGACGAATACGGTGACTATCGCTAAATGCTAATTTACCGATGAGCAACTATGAATAACATCAGATGCGCCGCTCATGATGCCCTCAACAGTTCACGCCTCTCACAAGCTTAAATCGTTCATTCAACTCGCCCAATGACCGACAGTGAAGACGCATTGGGCTCAGCTTCTCATATATTTCGACCGAATTCTTCATTTAACTCTTAGCTTGTGTATTTGTTCAGTTAATCCTCTTGTAAAAACTGTTCGTACGATTTTGTTACGAACTGTCACTAGACCTACAATCTCTCTACTCCAGATATTAGCTTTTATAGACCTATTTGAAGTTCCAACGATTCACTATGTTATGTTTATTTGTTGCGTCGCATATCGCTTCATTGTTTACTCGAATACAAGGTTTAATTACCCAAGCTTGAGGTCCGACGGGTGGCGAACCCGCAGTACCAAGCAATCAAACTTGGGACGAAAACGGTGACCGATCCGAAAGGGGGCACAAGCGGACGAGCCCACGATTAGGCCTGTTTAAGAGTTTGATATTTCGAATTTTCTTTTATCCAGTTCGAACGACCCGATATTCATTTATAGCGAACAGACAGCAAAACGAAGAGATCAAAACTCTCACCCGTATTTCGAGACTCTCGCGATAAAAGAATAAAACCCCTTTTTTGTGTGGCAAAGCTATGTGAGGTCAAATCTTGATTGTCACATTGTGCCACTGAAACGATGAACTTGTATTGTGAAGCTGTTGTATTCTAACCTCATCTGTATTCGTGCTTATTCGTTCATAAACACTACTACGATTGTGTTTTCACTTGTATACTCGCGGAGGAGCCAACCGATCAGTTAAAGTTCATCCACTCCCAACCAGTCAATAACAAACCACCTGTTGCTCCCAACAATAACAAACCATTTGCTGTTTACTCCAAATTCACTTGCTGTTCGCTAAAAGGTAAACTGAATCTTGCAAGGTGTAGCGACCGCGGAACGCAAGCGGCAAACAAAGCGGTATTTTTATAATTGACGGTTAAACGAATGCACAACTGACCGTAAGGCGAAAATTGTATTGAATTTCGAATGAAATCGAAATTACTGTCGAAGACGAAATGTGGATCGATCAGCTATCGAAAATCGCAGTGACGTCGGATAGAATCGAATTGCTCAGCGAAAGAATATCGAGATAGCCAATCAGTGAGTATCGAAGTCGATCGGCGAACAAATATCGAAATTAGTTAATAGGCTTTGAAGTCGATCGTCGGAAGAATATCGAAATTAGTGAATAAATCGAATTCGAGGAGAGCTAATATCGAGGCGTACGAATGAATGTCGAAATCGGGCGAAGACAGAGAGAAGAATCAGGTCTTACTGTCCGTAGCCGCCACTGTAACCGCAACTCGCTATCGTAACTCGATGCGCAACTCCAACCGCAACTCGCTATAGTAACTCGATGCGCAACTCACTCTCCTAATCTGTTGAACGCTTTCACATCGTTGAGCTCTCCCCTTTGTTGGCTTATTCGGTTCGTTCATTTGGATAACACATTCTTTGTTAGGAAGTGAGACAGTACATCATTTTTGGAGGTGTGAGAGTTGCTAAGAACCGTCATTGTTTCGCGTTGACTCTCCACACTTCCACTGGCGCCTTTGTCTAGTAGCGCCTTCTTTGATCCTTTATGCCGCCATGAATCATCGCTACATCGCGATAATTCGCGACACAAGGCTTTTAATGAAAGATTCAATTCAAGAGCAGAATTTATTACCTTGAGCCACTCAATAGTTATTGGCCGAAAACCGTTTCGTCAGTGTTGCGCGCTGTTCATCGAATACTCAATGCATATGTTAGCATAATTTTTGATTTGGCACAAATATGCGCCAGATGTTGCTATCGTGTGGTGTTGCGAGCAGCTGGCAATATCGATAGCCGTAGCAACAGCATGAGTATTAGGATAGAAAAGCCATTATCATATCAGCAGCACTATCAACGGCGGCAGTGGGAGTACTGATGACGATAATGATAATAGAGATAGGGACAATCGCAGTGATAATAATAATAATAACGGTGCTGGTAATGGTAATATTAGCACCAACAATAATAGTAACATTAATAGCAATATTAACATTAATAACAGTATTAACATTAGTACTGGGATTATATGCCCTTTTAACGTTTCCATTCATATAAGTAATATCAATTTACTGAAAGAATGAAGACTTGTGAGAGAAGCACCATATAGCGTGGCAAATTTAAAAGGATAGTCGACTATTATGCACTTATGTCAAACATCTAAAGCAACGAAGATGACAGGCTATGGACTGCTAGGTACGCCCTGTCAATCCTAGGGGATAAAGTCGTGTGCACTTAAGTCAAGATGCGGACGGAGTCATCGAGTCTCTGTTGTGATAGCACTCCTTTATGTGCTCCTTAGGGGATTAGAAGAGTGCGAAGGTGCTGTAGATGACCTCATGTAAAGAGAACACTCTTCGGCTCTTTCACGTAAGAAACTTCTTACACGAGGCATCCTAATTTTAACATTCACAACGATGCGCTACATCCTACGAGGAGCAGTCTCCAGCTTCCGTTTCGGAGAGATTATACATTTATTGGGCGCATAACGTGAAAGATCACGCAAGCGGTTGCCAGTGAGAACTCTATGATGGGTAGGAGTTGGCACAAATAGGCACAAATACTAATAAACTAACATCGTGCCACTTCATTCCCATCGCAGTTGCATCAGTCAGCAATAGAAACATCATGTGTTTTGAAAACGGATGTTAATTCGAAGCGATCAGATATGCATTGGATAGTGACAGTGCAACGTTGCTTTTTAAACGCCTTAGATAGAAGTGCGAGGGAGTGAAAAGAGGATTAGAAGAGGTAACTCAAAGAGCGATTTGATTCGCAAAACGATAGTGAAAAATAACGAGCAGTGAAGAAATATGCCATATTGGGCAGAACATATCCGTTGCTAAACAAAACAGACGATCTCAGTTTTGTAAAGAATTTTGCAAAATTTTGTTGAATAGCGAGGCATTTTGAACGATGTACAGGAACTTGGTAATATACTGCATTCAGTGAGAAGCGGATGAGGAGAGAACACATTAATGAGGATATGTGAAAAAGAACGCTAAGAATACCAATCAGCTGCAAAGTTGGAACCTTTCGAGAACACGCAGGAGCTTAGAAAATCAACAGAGCTATCTTCAGGAATTCAGTTAGAATTCAGTAAAAAAAAAGAATTTCTGTCTATGAGACCCAGCGATTACTGGATACAATCGACAGCCTGGTGTGGCTGGCGCTGTATTTTCTGGCGTATTGCATCCTCTCGCGGTAAATTAGCATATCTTATATATTAATTCGTCAACTGATATGATTTTTATCACGCTGACAACAACATTCTTTTACGTGACGTCATACTGACAATGAAACCAAACAACTGTTCAGCGGAAATCAGTGCCGTGATCGACTTTTTAGGAACTGCAACTCTATCATCCGAATGAAACTTGATAGCAACAGGTCTCGCTACTTTTCTGTTGGTAAAGAATTCGCCATACCACCTTAGACATATCTTCCCGTTATTGTTCAGTATAACTGTAAGGAGCGTATATAAGATTTCTTCGATCTCATGTAAAACTTTAAACGACTGGTGCACAACGCGATTTATAATCATTCTCACTGCTCCTGCTCCTCATAGAACACCAAATTGATGGCTTATAACACCCCTTTTCATTCAACTTACGGCTAATTTGAGTGAGGATCGCGTTATGCGCACTGGTGATATCGCCATTCGCAAGTGTAACCAGTTTTGCTTACTTTTGGAACATCATTCGCACTTGCCATCAAGTTAGTGCGCACACAATCCGTCTCACCCGTCTTAACTTGTTTATCTGCTAAACAATTCCTTTGCATTCGGAATCCCCTGCTGCATCGCAACATATTGTACTAGGTTGCTGTGGAAACATGGAGGGACACTATTCAATGATGTGACCCATGCGGTGCACTTCTCCACCATTTCCCATGCCTATGCCGTCAGTTCATGTCTGATACTCTCCAATTAGAATACATATGAATAATCATGTATAGTTCTATCGATCCCGCTATATATATAATGCACAATCTACTAAACCGTAGTAATAACAAATGAACGCCTTATATTCCTAGGTTATAGCCTTATATTTAGCCTTCTCAGTTTCTCATCTTCTCATCTTAAAAATGCATATTATTTTCTTCCATACTTTGAACACGAGTACTTTGCTTTTCTCCAATATTACTTACTCTTTCACTGACTCAGTCATAGAAAGCCCTGATTACTACTCCTCTGCTTGTCTACACTCTTGCATTTCTTTGAATAGCAAGTTTACGGCTCATCGGCATTCTAAACTCTCTGCTTTGTACACACTCATTAATGTATCTCTCATCGACGACAACTAGCTGAATTCCTTACAACTGCTTTCATCTGCCACTTCTCATTGTAAACTTCTTTTTTGCAGCAGCTTGCGCGATCTCTCACGTTATGCTCCCAACAAATGTATAATCTCTCTGAAAATCGAAGCTGGAAATTGCTCATGGTAGGATATAGCGTATCGCTCTGAATGTTAACATTAGGGTGCCTCATGTATTGGTGAAACCGGGTGCTTCGTACGTGAATGAGCTGACATCACCTGCGGTGCCCTCGCACTCCTATAATCTTCCTGTGAGGCACATAAAAGAATACTATCACAACAGAGTACTCGATAAGTCTGTCGCATCATGATTCGAGTAGAAAGGACGCTGTCTCCAAAGATCGAAACAGTGCAGGTAATAGCCGCACGCCCACCCTCCTTAAAGATTGTGTTGAGATGCTAAGGTTTTTTGTCTCTTGAGTAGACTTGAATACCGACTTCATCACTGGTATCAATTTGATGTGCTTGTCGAAAATGCTCTTGCTTATCGCATATGGCATGTAACTTTAATGTAATTGTTCCCTCTCTCAGTGTTCCATACTGATCTATGAACAAACTAATCCATCATTTCATTCACGCACTTACTTATCGTTCACAATATCGCAGCGGCAGCATCTTTTGGCAGATATTCGAATCTAGCCTGAACCTACACAACATATCATCTTGTGTCGATAAGCATAATCAAAACCATTGGCTATTACATATGTTTGATTGCTGATTGCATGCATGCATATATATATATATATATATATATATATATATATATATATAATATATATATATATATTATATATATATATATTATATATATATATATTATATATATATATATTATATATATATATTATATATTATATATATATATATATATATATATATATATATGTATATATATAGGGAAAAAGTTGCAAATGCAACATTAGAAAGTAACATTGGTGTGACGATCGCGCCGTAATAAACACACGCAGAATTGCGATGTGCATCATTGCACATCATTATTCTACTTTATGCCGGCTCTGAAGGGAACAGCTGTTAATCTTTATATGCGAGAAGCATAAATAGCGCTGCATGAGAGTGGGGCGTGGCCGCAGTGCGATACTACTAGATTAGTTTAACTGTAGTGTGCATCCTGCTGCGCTGGATTTGCCCAGTGTCCTGCTCACATTTCAGCGTCTTCTAAATGCATCTTCA
This sequence comes from Baylisascaris procyonis, assembly GCA_037389465.1. Taxonomy (NCBI): domain Eukaryota; kingdom Metazoa; phylum Nematoda; class Chromadorea; order Rhabditida; family Ascarididae; genus Baylisascaris; species Baylisascaris procyonis. The sequence goes on from JAZARR010000272.1 coordinate 180,288, forward strand.
GTTAGCCATCAACGTCTATGCAGTGGAACGGTTTTCATCTTCTTGAGTTTCACAAATATCGTCATTGATGGTGACCGTCTCGACAGGGAAACAGAAGACACAAATTCACTATCTCGTCCTGGCAAACGAGCGATAATAATGAGAACGCAGCAATTCCTTTAGAGATCCCTATTACAGTAGTGCTCCTTCGCTTTTTTGTTAATGAGCAACTATGCATTCTTTGCGATGGTAATTAGCCTGAAGCAGTTTAAAGCGGGTTTCAAAGTTGTACGCGAATATATTCATATAATGCATATGGAAGCAGAAGGGAAAGTAAAACTTGAGCGGGGATGGGTGCATTGAGCAAAACGATGGATCCATGCACTCAAGATCGCTGTTTAGTTTCTCTAATCAGGAGATATGAAACAATTGTATCAGAAATGCCAATAATACAATTCGAACATATATTCTGTCATTAATTGCCCTGCGACGGTAGTTCAAGTGATTTATTTGAGAAAAACATTTTTTATATAAATGCTATCCGATAAAGCGTCATATATCTAAGGAAATCAGAAACAACGAAAGAGTGGAATGTGGTCATTACCCTTTAGGGTCGAGGCTTGTTTCGGCAACCTTTCGACTTGATGCTGGAAGGTTTCCATTTGCTTGAGAACTTGTTCTTAATTCGCTACCAAAATTGTGTGCTTCACCTGAAACCATTTTGAGCTGAATAAGTGGACAGCTTGTGGCTTGAATTCTTCCTTCCTCAAGTTCAGCCATTGAAGTTGCTTTTCACTGTTCTAATAAGCGCCAAGATTTCACGGTTAATGAGAATAGCTGGAAGGTGAAAGCACAAATAGGCTTGCCAGCAAAGTTTGTATTGTACTCAGCTTCGGATTCAAGGCGAACGGTTAATCAGGACAAAAATCCTTCAAAATGGCAAGAAAGCATATAACCGTCCTCTCGTCCTCTTACGAATCGCACTGACTTCATGTTCTAAGCATGAATTCGTTTTTATGCTGTAATGCAAGTGGCTTGTGGTTCGCAGTCTACACGTGTTGCCTATGTGCGTCTTTGTTTGTGGCGTTTTTTGCGGAACCGCACGGAAAACAAGGTGATCACAAATTCAGCGAGCACACTCTTTGACTCGAAAGAAAACGTATGCAAATTAGCGCTGCTAGCTTATCTTATCGGTTGGTGAGTTTTATCAGGCCATCACTTAACGTGGTGGATTTCTTTCGTCGGCAGGTTTTAAGAAACACAGAAACCCTAAATTCAGTAATTGTGGCTGTCGGCTGTTAATTCATACCATCTCACAAGCTGATAGACCAGTAATGCTAGACCGTAGATGCATAATTTGTTATCTATAATCATTGGTACAACAGTGACCCATTCTAATTAGAACGATATCGCTTATGACGATGCTGCTGCTGACAAACGCCGAATGCACAACAAAGGAGATACAATACCTTTTTCTGGACATTTCGACACTTGTATTATCAGCATAAATCTTCTGAGGATAGCACAATGTGTCAAATCTATGAGGAAGAAATTGCTATATCCCCTTTGTCACGCACTGGACCATAGCAGGCAAAAAATCGGCATGTCAATATTTAGAAAAGCCATTATCCGCTTTGAATAATATCATGCAAGAAGGATCTCCTCACTGGTTCGGAGAACTCCAATTACGTTAAAATTCTCAGCACTATTATAGTTTCATTTATTCCTTATGAGCTTATCATTTGAATAGCCAGAAGATGCATGCTAGAGGAGAGCGAAATTTATCGCAAGGAATTCTAGGACCCTAAACAATTCCACCGGTGCAAATTCAATCATACCAACTTTCCAGTTGATATGTCAGAAACTGTGTTCGAAAGGACTGAAATTTTGCGCATATGGTCCTTGGATCAAAAGTATCTTCATCTAGGTCGATTCAATCTTATTAGCCTATCAGTTGATAAGAAACAAGATTGTCTTGGTATTAACCACTTCTCGTTTCTTTGGATAGTCGCCATTTATGAACGCTGTCGAGAAGAAGCAAATGCTGAACATTCCGAAGATTCCGTTGTCGGCTAACAATTCGCACAACAATCGTTGATAAGATCCAAAACTGTTCTCTTTCTCAAATCGTTTTAACTTAAAGTGTTTATTTCTCACATTTATGAATTCTTTGAAACAAAAATGTGAATTATCTGTCAGAATCTTTGTCTTTGTAAAAGCTCTATAAAAGCGCCACTTTACGTCAGTAAATTCATTCGTTCGTTCATTCTACGGGTCCCCACCACATCTGGGGGCTCACCGCCACATATCCACTAAAATGGCCCTAACGGGGCTTTATGCCCTCCCAATCCAAACCCTTGCAAATAGGCTCCACCATGCAATCGGCATGGTGCCCAAGCTCGACCTTCAATGTCCGGCGGCACTTGAAAACCCATCGACCTATTTATCCGACCTTCGTCAGAAATACCAGTTATCGTCACGAACCCTCAAACGCCAGGTTGACGAAATAACTGTACTCGACCAAGCGTGGAGGAAGGCCCTGAACAAAGCCGACCAACAAGAACAGGAAGCCTACCATCATGCAGTTACCGATCCAACGGGATTTTTCGCGCGTGTAGCGGAAGCCCGTGATCTCCTCGACCAAATCGACGCAAATTTGACGAATATTGACTCTACCCTTCACACGCCAACCGATTCCGGCGAGAATTTCACTACGGGTGCTTCTCCTACTGTTTCTCCCACACCTGCACGTGCCACCTCAACTACATACGCTCCAAATTTGCGACTGCCTCAGTTGGAATTACTCCATTTCCAAGGAGACCCGTTACTGTGGCCAATGTTTTGGGCTTCATTCCAACATTCAGTTGATGAAGCTCCTATTCCAACGGTACACAAGCTATCGTACCTTCTCAGCACCCTTGAGGGTGAAGCGGCGCGAACTGTAGCCGGGTACGCGTTTGACGAGAACAACTATTCGGTTATCAAAGAGGCATTAATGCAGCGCTACGGCAACCTCAACGCACTACGTCGCACTCTGCATTCACAACTGCAAGCACTCAAGCCAACGGAACGAAGTTCCTTCCATGACAATGTGAACACAATTCTTACGATCGTACGCCAATTGAAGGAGATGGGCGAGCAAATCAACAATCCTCTCCTCGAGACAATAATCGAGAGCAAGCTGTCGAATTCCATTTTGATGGAAATATACAAGGAAAAGGAACGCAATCCAGGATGGGACGTCGAATCCCTATGCTCGCATCTGCAAACAGCACTCCGAATTCAGGAGCAACTCAAATGGTCACAAGACCGCTCAACTAAACGAAAAGGTGACGAACCAACTTTGACCAAAGAAAAGATTGAAGAGTCGTCAGCCTTTACTTCAACTCAGAAGCGTCAACCTCAAACTAGCCCAAATCGGAAGGGTCGACAAAAACTCTCACGCATAGAAAGGAACCACCGCCGTGTCCGTTCTGCAATTCGCCTCATTGGGCTGCCTTATGTACTCGCTTTCAAGATGTCGAAGCACGCAAGAGCCATGCAAAGAAGCTCAAAATCTGTTTTCGCTGTTTGCGCAAGGGCCATTTTTCCGAGAGCTGCCCGTCCCACCGACCATGCTATTACTGTCGCAGTACCAGTCATCATCAAGCCCTCTGCAATTCTAAGACGAAGCGGACTGATTTCAAGGATTCCTCAACGGTCAGTGTTGCCGAAGAGAGCGTTCAACAGACTAGCGAACCCATTCAGGCCAATCATGCGACACTCGGTCGAAAATTATTCACTGAGGACACTTCAGGCGACAACGAACAGGTTTTGTTGCTTACGGCTACAGCAAAGGTCAGTAATCCAAGCTTCACACTTCACAGTAAGTCTGTTACTGTTCTTTTTGACACTGGTAGTCTGTTACTGTTCTCTTCTTATTATGCCTACGTCGATTCATAGCTCGTAGAGGTCAACCGAGAACAATATTGTCTGACAACGCCTCCACATTCCTCCTCGCGGAAAGGGCGACTGACCAGATCCTAAATGAAATTCGGTGGACACATATCACAGAAAGAGCTCCCTGGCAAGGAGGCATTTACGAAAGGATGGTTCAAATCACGAAGAAAGCCCTTCGACGAATGATTGGTAGAGCCTTTGTCGACGACGAACTTCTTCAAACCTTACTGAGCGAGTGCGAAGCTATCGTCAACTCAAGACCTTTGACATATGTCGATAAGGAGTCACTACAAGTGATTCGACCAATCGATCTTATTGCTGCGACACCAAACAAGGCAATGGAAGTTGTTATAAGAACGAAAGCAAACTCAGATACTGGAGAAGAATACTACCCAACAATTAACAACCGCGAAAAACTACTGGATGCATGGTCAGAATCCAACAGATTCGTTGAACGATTCTGGAAGGTCTGGGAGACCGAGTATCTACTTGCCTTACGGGAACGCTCGCAACGTCAACATCGGACCCCAAGGTTAGTTAACGCCAACGAGCCTCAACTGGGTCGTGTAGTGCTTATTCACGATGAGTCAAAGCCAAGAGCTTTATGGAAGCTTGGCATCATTTCAAAACTAATCGAAGGAAAAGGCGGGAAAATTCGTTCCGCCGAACTTCAGTGTGGTTCTCAACGAAAAATTACTCGTCCAGTAAACCTCCTTTTTCCACTTGAGATCACTGATAGTGACGCTTCACGCTCGGAGTCGGAGGAGCATAGCAATCCAGCAAGCCATGAAGACGCTAATTCGGGCAAGGACAACTCGACATCAGTTCACGGAGGTCCGCTCACCCGTTCCAAAGCGCGCCAACTCGGCGTGAATCTATCGGTTGTCGCTTGCCTCATGTTAATTACCGTTGTTAGCAGTAGGATAAACGCCACGTCGGCACAATTGTGGTACAACGCATCGAAAGCCGGGGTGCAATTGAGATATCCCCACCTTCAAAACTGTTCGCAAATCAGTAATTCAGAGACCACAGTCTGGACAAAGGCCACAATTTACAGCCGCACTCACGTTTTGATTCCAGCTGTGTCCTGCACCAACATTTCTCGCACAGTGTGCACAAACTCATTTCTCCACTGGACTCTGAAGTTAACGACCGATTACAAAAATGTTAGTGCGATCTCCCCCCAATTATGTTCAAAGTTGGCTGCTAACAAACAATTCAACGAAAGTCCAATGATACAACGAGCACGTGACCGCTGGGAGACAAACTTTCCCGAAGGATTCTCGTACGGACTATTAGGCACACGTTGTACCACAACGTCAAACTACGTCGTTCAGTTCGGCTCCTTAGCAATTTACAGTGACGACAAACTGATCACAACCACCGCAGATTCCACAACAAAATGTAAAATCACGGATGGTTTCTGTCTCACTGACTACACTCTCCTGTGGAATGTCTCAGAGGTAAAATCAATCTGCCACTTTCAGTCTCTCGGACAGCATGAAGTTTTCGCAACTTCTCACTCTGTACTTGTTCCCGATTTGGAAGCTTCCTTTACCTTTAATAATTACTCTGGGTTCTTCGGTGAATGCAGCTTGAGTGAAGTGCACTGGATGGACAACAACTTTATCGTCATCTTCAATGACCCAAGAGTTTCAGGAGACTTCAGGGAATGGATAAAATCTCATCCAATCGAGATCGGTCGGATGAACTGGTTGCATTTGACACGAACAGACCCGTCATCAACGATGTTGACGGCGAGACACGTAAACCGTGTGCAGGAATATACGACAATTCTTGCCAGTTCGCTTCAATCGTCGGAAGCTTCACACGATCCCATAAACGCAAAGCTACAATTTGTTTATGAGCTTTTGAAAGATCAGATTAACGAACAGTTCCGGACCGTGTGGAGATCAATTTGTGAACTAACGAATGCACTCATAATCAACGCTAAGGCGGCACCTCCGACCGTGGCTGCGAGAATGCTACTGCAAAGGGAAGATGTCTGCGCAATTCTACGAGACACAAATTCATTGCTCATCTATCCTTGCAATGAAAAGGGGATAGAGAGCTTCGACAACTTCTCTTCAAGAAATATCCCAGCAATTCAGCATCAAACGTTCAAGGCAGGAGCTTTGCCATCAATCGAGAAAGAAAGAATCAGCCTCGCCTTGTCCATGCTTTCAGCAGAGATGAGACGTTTCAAGGAAGGTAACACAATTTCAAGTGGGACACGGAAAAGCGGAATTGATTCCCTACGTGATGAAGGTGAACGTCTACTGTGGGAAGCCGAACGAGAAATTGGCGTGGCCACACACAAAATTCAAGAAGTTCTGGATGACGTCAGTGGTGTCGCGATTAAAACCACAATAACAGTTTCCATCTTCATCGCACTTGGAATAGGCGCAGTGCTGGCGTGTAGATGCCAAATTAAACGGCGGACGAAACAAGTGAAGGTGCAACTTCGACTGCCAGAGATGGAAGACACAGGAGCGGAACTGCAGAAAACGACACGAGGCCATACTATTCCACAGAAGACACTCCAAGAGGTGCAAATTCTGGAAAGAGCGGAAAGTAAACGAGAAATGATTTTCTCTCCACTAAGGAGATCGATTCTCCGGAAGACCAGAACAATGCGAACGATGAAAATTTCCCGCGGGGAGTGTCGAGAAGAAGCAAATGCTGAACATTCCGAAGATTCCGTTGTCGGCTAACAATTCGCACAACAATCGTTGATAAGATCCAAAACTGTTCTCTTTCTCAAATCGTTTTGACTTAAAGTGTTTATTTCTCACATTTATGAATTCTTTGAAACAAAAATGTGAATTATCTGTCAGAATCTTTGTCTTTGTAAAAGCTCTATAAAAGCGCCACTTTACGTCAGTAAATTCATTCGTTCGTTCATTCTACGGGTCCCCACCACAAACGCACAACACATATCGAATCAGTGTTCACAATGTGCTTCTCCTTTAAATGGTGCATAGCTGCCCAGTTGGCGGTCTTACGAAAAAATTGTACCAGTAACCCATCAGGAGATGATCATTGGAAGCAAAATTAATATCTAAGCTCGCCCTCGTATAGGTAGTAAGTAGCAAGTTTGGTTACCCAGTTAATATTACAAGGCAGATAATGCTCTTGCTCTCAGTTTGAGATGTGGTGGTGAGAATGTGGTAAACAGGCAATCCGATAGAAATTATCGCACGGAGGAAATGTTGCGTTAAAGTTGCATCGAGCAAAGCAGCGCGAAGATAATAACTGTGTGGATGAAGTATAGTTGGATTTTATCGGTTGAGCTAATGGATAAAGCTGTTCATTTCACCAGTGCAATTTGCAAGATAGCATTACTCGACCGAGAGAGGTTGAACATGATATAATTTGTCAACGTAATCGAAAACGCTTCCTTTTCTTTAATTGAGCATTTTTGTAAGAATCTGAGAAGAAGGCAATGGAAGTGCTGTTCAACGGCACTCGAGCGTTCCATTAACTTTAGCAGCCTTTTAGAAAGATCAAATTGAGGCGATCTTGCTATCTTGCAGGTTGTCGTCATTACAGCGAATTTTCAAATACCTGTGGAGAACATAACAACGCACTGTATAAACGCAGCTAAAATTTCGATCTGAAGGAAAATATTTCACCTGCGTGCACCTTTTTATCGCCATTTTCTTCGTCCTTATTTGTTTTTGCTCTTCTCTCAGTGTCTTCCTCGCTTTCTTCGTTCGTTGTACTTCAAAGTCTTTACGCAGCTAGAAACAATTCTTTCTCATTCTGCAGCAACTAAATATAAAGGAAAAGAAGTAGAGGGCGAAAATTTTGAGAGGTTAGATCCATTCAACCAATCCGAGACTGAAAAAAGGTTCATAAAACATTTTCGCGGAAAATCAAGCTTTCTTCAGCATTACTCAAATATTAGAACTTGATACTCACGCAGTGAAAACTTTCTTCGAGACGTATGAAATAATTAGACGCTCAAAGCCTTCAATGCTCTCGTAACTTTTCTTAGATGTATCATGACTTAAACTCAGCAATCTCTTGATAGATTGGCTGTTAGTTTCTTTCCCTCTTTATCATTGCATATTTTAGGGTAGGCAATAATTACGTGTAAATATAAACTTGCTGAGCAAAATGCAAACAAACAGAAGCATGCCAGATTACGCATTATAGTACCTACTTAAAAGTTTCGCTCACTAGAGCAACCAATTCCAGAAGCTGTCACACATGTGCTATAACTAATGCTTTCTATATTTCTTCGTCTATGTGCAGGCACAAATATGTATCAGCCCAGTTGTATCCGCTAGACAGCTATTTGTATGTGAAATTGAAGTTAAGGTTCATAGTCACCTTTCGCCATATCAGCTGAATTTACATATGTAGTGGCGCCTCATTCATCAGGTGACGATTTCATTGCTCATGAGGCAAGGAATTCTTCGTGTTTAGCAAGATGGCAAAATTCGCTAAATTGCGTGTCATTTCGATTGCTTCCCGCTAACATGCCAATTAAAGATGTTTTCTAAATGACCGCTGACCGAACCACTCGTGAAAACCTCATGCAAATCTTGATTTTCACATCCCGACCAGTGTAAAACCATCGACTGATAAGAAATTCTGATGGAATTTTCACTGCAAAATGTGCACTTAGCGGCATTTGTCAAATTGAAGTATTTGTGACCCTTTTCCAAGCTACTTTTTTATTTTGAACACCATATAGGTAACCATGCGGTTTCACTCAACTGAGTTCGTAATCCTTGTTTTCAAGGGAATTCGAATACAAACTACATGGCAGACAACAAACAGAAATGCGTATAATAACAGAAAATGCGCTGCTGTAGTAGGCTCTACGAATGCAAACAGGTAGGAGTGCACTTTTCAAAAGGAGCTTCCTCCAGATGACGTAAGCGGCAGGTGAGATGAAACAAAGCATCTTCACAGATAATAATGCTTCAGATTTCAATCGTTCCCACCGCCTACTGAGATCATGTGGAAAACGTTCACTTTAATGCGCAAATTCGCGTTTCTAAAGGGTATTATGACAATGCGTCTCTGCGCTTTTGTATGCGTGCATGTCTGTCTGTTGGACAGCTTCCATTAAGAAATCAATAAGACTTGATTCATGAAGTTTGCAGGAAAGAATAACACTGTAACGTCGCCTTCTCAACTACCATTCAGCCTGAACCATGAGATCCAAGGGAACATTAGAAAACTCTGATGTACTAAAATGTTTGCACGTATTTTTCCAGTGGTCTCAGACCGAAGATCGACCTTACCTCCGTAACATCCATAAGGTTCAGAACACATTAAATTGTATTCTGCCATACGTCCTCAAAGTTCTGGCCAAGCCAAGTGGAATCTGCAAGCGCCCTTAAAATTTACACCAGATCAAGTCAGCTTCCCCATATATCCTCAAAGTTCGGACTATGCTTGACGAGGCCAAAGGTTAAAGTCGCGAGAATTTTATCAGACAACGTGGAACAGGATAAAAGCTTTCGAATCCTCTTTCACATCGCTTAAGACCTGTCGGTGCAAAAATCTCGTTTCAAGAGCTTAGCGATGACCTCAGTACTGCCTGAAACTACATTAGCCAAAGTGGCTGAAAGTCATCATTTTCAAAATTTGTCTGCCATGCGAGCGAAATTTGGTGGCGGCATAAATACTTCCAGAAGGCCTTTAAATCTACTATCACCGGCTTAATATCTTTTCATTTCCGAAATGTTGCATGATTCAATACATCACGCACTGAAAGCATAGCTCTTTCAATATTCTCTAAATTCTCTGTTTGATGTGCATTCAGAGTCATCCAGCATCCTGCAACATTTGGCTACTACGAGCCATTTGAGAAATCCAATATTCGAGAGTCCCAAGCATCGGGGAGCGGGGGAGGGGTTCACGCGTTCCTTGAAAATAGCCCAACTTGGCATGGTTCAAAGTTTGAGGATCCATGGATGAGTGAGGTTTAGTCTCAACCTCACTTGTTACCAGCATCGTAATCGCGGCTTCTGCAATTCTCGAATTTGATACACTGCATGCATGAGGAGGGATATTTGCACGCTTTCCTCCGCACAGGCACGATGCAGTCGTGATGCACTAAAAAATACAATGAAGCCACCTTGGGGACGTTGCCCCTAAGCCCATGACGTCTAAAACAATTTCCGCCGCACTGGCCGCATTGGAAGCACGTAAGTCACTCCCTCCATCAGTCGGTGCCGGTTCTTCTGTGATCTCGCTGTTTTTGCAGCCCGACATGAACATCTGAAGACATTACTGGATATGCAGGAATTTCAATAAGGAGTAGAAACGTTAGCAGGGCCGACCGACAACTTTTCGAGGAATTTCCATGAGCAAGAGTGTCGAAAATGACGGTTTAATATTCAAATCCTGGAGCATGCGAGCGTTTATAACTTCCTGTTCATGGTGCGACAGAATAATGCGCTGTTGAAGGTAGATACTAAAATTTGCTAGTGAAGGGTGCAGCACGTGATGTTTTTGCAAGACATCTGAGGTATTCTAGTTAAAAAAATAATGGACAAAAAGATTAAAATGTTGCCAGAAGAAATACAGCACAGCGAATGCATCAAATAAAATGTGATGTAAGGAGCGAAACAATGTCCAGTAGGAACTCAAAAATCAATGTGCCGCCTTGACGATACACCTGCAGCCTTCGAAAATTTGACGAAAACTCCCTCACGTTGGCGGAAGTACGACGATTTTCTAAAATGTTTTCCTATTCTAACAATGAATGTTCAGGATGTGTAAGTGAGCAATAAAGAAAAGGGGACGGAAATCGTACGGTACTCCCTAGTATATGATTAACATAAGCAATAGTTTCGGAGCACATTCTTTGAGGGCATTTTCAAGCTCTAAACTCCAGGAATTATAAAAAAAGGTGTTCTATACATGCTCGGCGATGAAATATAAGAAAAGTCGATGAACTATTACGGCTCAAAACAGAATCGTCGGTCCTCTCCGCGATTCGAAGCGTAATGGAGAATGTTTGTACTCTTCGCACATTACATGATCCTCACTAATGATCCAACACCAAACTTAAAATATGATTCGTTCAACACTGACGCACAGTGCAATCAGTTGTTCGTCTAATTGTGGTCAAGAAATTTGCCATTTACTGTATGGAGTCGGTAAATCAATGAAGCCAAAGTATATATTATTAAAAATAAACCAAGCACCATCAGTTCATGAATAACAAGCAGAGGATGCAATTCCTTTCGAAATGGTGGCGTATAATAAACAGCATAAACCATAAAACGAACTCAAACGGACCAGCTGATTTGCTCGCCGAAAGTGGGCTCAAGGAGCGGTTTCTAAACTAACGAGTATTTACGGTTTCCCTGGACGGCAAGAAAAATTTTATGGTGCCAAGCCATGTCTAGAAGAAGAGATTTTGGAGCATCATCGGAAAACGGTTGTGAATTACTGTAGGCTTATTACAGTAGAGTAATATACAGAAGTGGGATCCCTCACCTCTTCTGACAGATAACGCACAAAATTGTTTCGCGCGAATAGCCATACTAAAGATTTGTTGGACGACGAAAAAATTACTGCTCATACATCATTTCATTACTCGCTGAAAAGGTCAAAAGTAGTTGGAGCTTATCATTTGAAAATTACGAATAGCTCAAAGAAAGTTATGAAGGGCTTTCGTTGTGAACAGTGAGCATTTTATAAAATATATGATGTGAAGAATGAAACTCCAATGATTGAAGAAATGTATTAGCTCCTGACTAAAGATGAAAATATTTTAAGTGATACGGTGAAGTCATTCACTGAAAAGCTGTGGAGTGCTGTTAAAAAGTACTTTTTAACATTTTCCACCTCGTGCGCTCTTCGATAGGGAATCAATAACTGCGGGAAATTCAACGAAACTTTCAAACAGCTGAAAGTTTTTCTAATTGATCAATTGCTTACGAAAATGTGGCTATTTTTTCATGACTAATGCAAGCAGATTGAAAAAACAAGTAGTTTTTCTTTTTTATCGTGAAATGTATTATAAAAAATGACAGTTTATAATCAATATTTCGAACATATTACAAAAGTATTCAATGGGAATATTCGGATGTTTCTGAAACGCTGTCCTGTTGAAAATAACTCCTTTTAGCATCACCGGCGGAAGTCGAAAAGAATGAGTGATCCACCTGAAATACTTAAATTGGATAAAAAAAACAAAGCGCAACGTTACGTAAGGGAAGGCTCACATCTCGAAGATTAATAACGGAAGATGAGCTAGAAAAGAACTGCGCACAAAGCAAAGTCGGCGTAATAAAAGAACAGGTTTGCTGGAGGGAACAGGCGAGACACCTCCGGACCTATTTCTTCGCGTCAATACAACATTTGAGCAGTATAAATGCATTTTCAGACATTGAATACTTCACGTGATTTCTGGCATTTTTCGTTCCGTTTTTCAACCTGTATGGCACCCTATCACGGCATCATAGTTCGACGTGCTATTGATTGATTAAAGGAAAGATCTGATGATTAATTCGCCTCAAGAAGGCGCAGTGATTGCTTTAGTATATTAAATGCGCATAGACGATACTAGGTGTGTGTTGAATGTGATATCGCTTCTGAATGCAAAACAATTACCCTAAAAAGTGGGCAAAAAAATGAAAAAAGTTTTGCTTGGTGACCAAAAAATTGGCCAAAAAGCACATTGCCACAGAAAAATCAGGTGACGGGTAGTACTTGTTTTTCAAGGAGATTTAGTAATCTATATGACATGTACTGATCAAGACGTAAACGCGTTGGACCATCTAACGAAAGCACGGACAGGAGGGACTGCAAAAATAAGTTGCATGGAAATCTAACAAACTAAACAAGAAATATTTGCAGGTACCTACGAACTAATGGATCTGGTCAAGCAAAGAGCAAATTATGTGTAAAAAAGAGCAAAAACACTGTGTCATGAGTCAAAAGTATTCAAAATTCGAAAGAAACAGTGCATATTTATAAGAATGACAATGATAAACTCTACATCATATAGGAACAGCAGTAAGTGACAACAAGAAAGCAGCCCAAGAGGTAAGCGGCGTCTAAGTAATGATAGGAAAAGAGAGCAAGCTCGTACTCATTGCAAAAGCAAATTCATACAAAAAGGAAGGAAGAGGGTGCAAAATAAACCAATGGAGCCAAATAACGCACTGGAGATAAGCTTACGGGTTAAGTCAAGTGCCTGCGCGTAGAAAAGGTAAATACCCAGCAAGTAAGCTCACCCAGATTCGGGACGCTAAAAAGGATTTGGCGTGCTCCCATTCGTTTTCAGACTGCTCCTCGGGGCCTAGCGGGCCAATGTAGGGTCACAGTGAGACCTGGCGGGCTCAGGCGGTAGGGCGACGTTCGCAAAATGAAACAACCCGCACTCGTCCGGCAGTAGACTCTGAGAGTCTGCAAGTTCATTGAAGCCATCCCAGTGACCTGGACTTTTTTCTACGTCATTTTATTGCCTAACTGTGCCAAATACTTTCGACTTGACACTAGCGCCAAATAAAAGTAGCTCGATCACACCTCAGCAGGAGCCTGAGATCTTTGAGAGACTTGAGAACTAGATCCAACAGGAGTCAAAATTTACTGGGGTGTCAGGAACGGATAATCATTATTTTCTAAGTCAGCATGTGGGATCGAGGGATTTTGGTGGAAAGGAAGTGATTTTCTGCTGGAAAAAACGTCGCAACGCCATAACATCCATTAGAACAATCGCATTTTCACTTGTTCAAAAACTCGGGAGATGTACTGCTTCAGCAATTCAAAGTTCACTTGCTCCATTAGCATGCTGCCGAAATATTCCAGCAAAGTCTAAGATTGCTGGAACGCTTTGCATGTTTAAAGCTAATCCATCATCTGATGTCTTATCACAGGCAACAGCTCTTCTCATTCTGCAAGCATTCTTTTCACGGACCTCTCTCCACTACAAATCGTTCGCAGTCTACGTTCGCCCTTTCCTCGAATATGCCTCGATTTGGTCGCTTCGATACTGATCCTTGCGACGATACTCGGTACCTAATTTGATTGAAAAACTTCCAAAACACTTCACCCTTCGATTATCCAATTTTCGTGAACAAACCCATTTTAAGTGCTGTCTCACGACTGACGTCTGACGAATGTCAGTGAAGCTCCACTCAGACTCACGTAATGACTTAGTGACTTAAAACATAAAATTAGTGTGAGTTACTCGGGCATGGCCGAGTTCAGACTTAATCGTTTCCCTCTAATGAGACATCATCACCTTATTCTGGTATTTGTTAAATTTTCCAGCTTACAAACTTTTAAAATAGGAGGAACGGCGCGATATCACGTCTCTGTGTGGTCAGCACCGTATGTGGTCCTTGCAGTTGTAGCACTCATTTACATACCTCCAATACTGCAATCGAAAGTGCTCATCTGCTACGCGCACTGAAGTTCAATGCTGCGAGAAACACACAAATCGTGAGAACGGCAGAGGTTTATCAAAAACATTTCACACAAATAAGATAACATAAAATCCGAACAGTACGACCGGTCGATATCAGCTATTCGAGGAAATGCTTTTTTTCGCAGTCCGAAGTACCGTTATCTCGCTGGCGACACCGCATGCTTCTCTGGAAGTATGACGTTCTACTATGGCAAATCTTTTCAGTAATCGCCTAAAGTATGCGACGTTTTAATATTCTCCACTTATTCTCCTTTCTACAACATGTATTGAAAAGGAGGTGCATAGTTTCCCAAAGATTTCCTTTTCCATGAAGCGTTTTTTTATTCGCAAATTCATGAAAACTCACATGCTTGCTCCAGTTCGAAGCAAATGATCAACATACATATTAGAATACATCTCTGATGTGCCAAACGAAATCCAAGGCGCCTTCGCACTGTTGTGGTTTTCAAATCCGTTTTCAACAAAGTCGACATGGTGACATGCCAATAACGATTTTTTTGTTTGAAGTAACGATTTACCATACACCACATTGTCGACCTGTTGCTCTAATACCCCAAACCTATAAATTTTGTATTCTCACGAGGCGTTGTATTTGCACTTACCAGCTGAATCATCTTCTTCCTTGTTTTCCTTGCTTTCCTTGTTTTCACCACTTTCTCTGCTCTCCCTGCTCTGTGTGCCAGTTTTAGTCGTCTTGCTGGTCTTCTTACCCAACTTCAAAACGAATCTTTGTCACTAAATCTTGTTTAATTCCAGATTTTGCAGCTCATAACGGTCCCGCATACAGAATTTCCTGATAATTTTTTTTTAAATAACGAAAATTCAAGGGTGGTATTTTGTTCTTATAGTTTCATGCACTAGAGTCAATTCATAAATTAATGTACAGTTCAGTACAGTGGCACATGCACATGGCCAGTGAATATGTAGTAGGGTAGATAAGCGAACGTAGCAGTCGACGTTGCCTTTAAAATCAGAGATTTTGAACTCAGGCTTTTTAATATATTGGGTTCCTAACTAAAGCTAAGGATGCTTTGAAAACCGATTGAGCGGGAGCGGATATCAGCTAAGAAAACAGCGAAATGTGGGATGGCCACGGAAGTTGATTTGAGAGGAACGAAGCGATGAAGCGTACCGGTTCCTTTCTCTTCTTAAGCACCCACACAAAGTGCGTCGAATACATTATTAAATAAGCGACCAGGAGAACAAGGATGAGGATCGTATATCCGAACGTAGCGACGAAATACCATAAACATGTCGGGCAATCATCTATTTCCTCGGCGTTCATTACCCAGCACCAAAGACGCCCGACCCCGACTGAACGCTGATCAAATGAATGCTTATTCACTTCACTCGCCTTTTTATGCAATCTAGTCGCCGAATATAAACATTCAAATTTCAGCCTACAGCAGGCATACAAATTTCCGACCCTTGCGCATGTTAATTTTACATCGTCAGGTATGTGCTTATGCTTACTAAATGCAGAGCTCTTGTATTTATGTACGACATAATGCAGTCGTCTTCACTTTTGGGACAGGAAAAATACATATGCATTCATGAGCAGAAAAAGCAGTGATATGATGAGTGAATTGTTTGTTTGTTTCTGGTACCAAGTTTTTTGGTAAAGAACAAATAATTTTGATGCTCCTGATATACTCTTTCCCCAGTGCTCAAGGACAAACAGGGTGCGGTCGCATCTAGGGGAGGAGTAGAATGGAGGAGAAAACAGCATTAAATGCTAAGAGATAGGGAAAATTCAGAAGCTGTATCATTTGCATATGCTCTCGGTTTATAAACCTGCTGCACCTGCCAGGAATATATAGTATTCCCCTCTTCATTTGTTTCGCCGGCATACTGGCATGCGCTACAGTTATCGTCTATGCAAGCAAACGTGAAGTCATTCGTCTTTTCATTACGCAGTCAGTGTTAATTCTTCTCGGAATCCACTTGTGAGCAGAAACAGCAACGACAACTCGGTTGCATGGCCAGTCGGTCAGGAACTTGCGGTTTCTAAAGGAAACTATGTGGTGCTGGCAATCACGCTGACTTTCGATTTCTCGAGTGTCGGTGTCGCGAAATGCGGCAAAATAAATTGCGACGCGGCGGCAGCGAGGGGGGGGGGGGCCTCGCACTAAGGGAGAAAGAGAGAGAACGAACGAACGAACGACAAGACAAATGCATGAGATGACGAGTTAAATACAATTGTCTGGAATGACAACAAGGGGAGGAAACATAGAATCTTCTCACAGCAATGTAGCGATTCTATGTTTCCTTTCCCATCAAATCTCCAGCGAAATCTTCTCAGTTATTTCGCTGGAATTTTATTATGACTTTGGCAGCTTACGCGACACTCCCGAGGCGACGATCCTTACGCCCGACGACGACTGGTTCGAAACGCATCCGATCGACGCGTTGCTGAAGGTTTTCTGTCGTTGTCGGTTCCTAGATGTTTTCCTTGATGAAAATAACTGTCGGATGGGGTATCTCGCCTTTCTTGCGAAGTTTCTTCACTACGGCCATGCATTTGATCGCTGCAAAAGTAATCATTACAGATACAGCGATGACCGCAATAACGATGAGTAAAACTTCCCAGTACTGGAAAGCATCAAAGATGCGTTGAATATTGTTGTTGGCTTCTTCTGCAAGCGTTTCAATTTCGCTCCCGAAGTCCGAGAGAGCCGTGCTGCTATCCGAGAACATTGACGGTTTTGCTCTTAAGCCCCAACGAGCACTTCGCGATTTGTGCAGATCGATCTGCGCTTGAGCTTGCTGTATTGATGTATCTTGAAGGGTGCTGGACCAGAACACGAGGTCGTTCTCAATTCGCCTACCGTGGGCTTCTTCGTCGCTGCTTTCAATGATTCCATTATGAGGAAACACAGTTAGTTTGTCGCCTTCTCGTACAGCCGACACGTCATCCCTGTGAAGCAACAGTTTAGCTGCCATTGATGGGTCACTTCGACTGATGCTAGGAATAAGAATGAGGAAATTGTTTCTCGTTTGACATTGTGTTTCGGCATACTTGTTCAGGTGCAGTTTGAACTGGTTTAGCTACTTATCAGAAGCGTATTGAAATTTCGCGTTCTCTCGATCGAATCTTGATCCGAGTTCAACAGAAGATATATTGGGTGCGTGAACTCTTGCCTTTCGGAACCAATCGATGACATCTTGCTGCTTCCAGTCATCGAACGTGATGAGTATGCCATTTTGCATGGGTGCTAACGACTGAAGTTGGCACTGTTCCGCTTGTGTCCAGCTTTCATCAAATACGTCGAGTGGAACGAATGAAGCTTGAAGTTTGTCAACGACGATCCTCTTCTCTGTGACCTGCGCAAGATATGTGCCCACTCGATGCCACGCACACTGTTCAACGAGCATTTTTCTATCCCATAGGATAATTCGACCTTCAGCCATGCATTTTCCAGTGGACGCATTGCAAGCCGTGACGTCTGCCAGACAAGAATCGATATGCATATCATCAGCAGTCAGCACGAAGCCTTCATCCAACTCGTAATTCACAGTAGCAGTACACCTTTCGCCGAAGATGGCATAAGAAGCGGCTGACGGTTGAGAGCTCTTCCACCTTTTCGCACCAATCTTTTCGAGTTGAAGCCCGCCAAAGCGTTTGGTACTCCTCATCTCTTCACATGCTTGAGCTGTGATGGCCGATATAACGGGTTCTTCAATGGTTTCGTGCATACTGAATCGGAAAAACGCTCGGGTGCAGATCTGATGAGTGATCTGGAAACAGCTAATAGCTTCCACTCGTTTCGGTTTTCTTTCGAAAACGCTTATTCTAGTCGTCGTAAGATGGGTGAACCGTTCTACTGTACAGTTCTGAATTTTTGGAATTGACAGGTGTATACCCTGAATTCCGCTGGTTGCGGCGCTCCCGACGACTGAAGTTAGTAGCCCCGAGATAAGGAGACAGGGCAGTAGGTAAAAGGGTAGGAGGTGCTTTCGTTTTTCGACCGGTTTACCGGTTATGTCTCCGATAACAGTCGTGGAAATTGCTGTTGCTGCCGTTGTTATTGTTGCATCTTCTTTGGTTCGAATTTCGAGTGGGAAGAGATTATTGATTGTTCTTTGTACTTTTTTGCCGTTTGAAAGACGAATGGTTGCTGTTCTCACTTTCGACAGTTCGGGATGTAGAGCTTCGATAATGCTTTTACTACCTCTCGATTTGGAAGAGCCGTCGAAAACTATACGAATCTTTGTAGTCGTCTTATGGGGATTAATTACTGCTTGATGTGGCAGATAGTGGACAACATTGGAAGCGGGTTTTAGTTCCTCTCTAGGTACTTCTTCGATGATTCCACAGTCCTTCTGCTGAGAGAAGATTCCGTCATATTTTTCGAGAAGGTCGCGATCGTTCTGTAGGCGCTTCCAAGTTGAAAGTAATCGACCAAATGGTAGGCCAAAATTCAGTGGAATATGTGGAACAGAGTCTCTGAATGGGAGGCTCACTGAATAGCGACCATCGACTCTCTTCACCGTTTCCTGAAACATATCCATTGCCTGTTGGTCTTCGTGCTCGGTTGGTGAATCTCGAATACCAAGTAGCGCCAAATTCCAGTAATTGGACATCTGCTCGATTTGGTCGGAAGGTTGCTCGTTTGCAAATTCCATTTCTTCGTGAGCGTCTTCTGGCATTTGTTCATCAATACATACCACCGCCTGGGCTACTTCATTCTTTTCGGCCTGTTTGGACGACAAAATGTAGCCAACTTTAGTGGAAATTAATTCGTAGCCGTTTCCTAGGCGTTTGATTCCCGTAAGTGGAATAAAGTCACTGAAATAGTCATGACCGATCAGAATGTCTGGAGAACGAATTTTTCGCGGCAGCTCTGATGGCTTCAGATCACCAAAGTTCGCTTCAGTGTTATCACTGACAACTTCTAGGTTGTTAGTGATTCGCGTAATTGTGCTTTCTCTGACAGCTTTGCGGGTAGCGTTCTGAAGTTGAACGGAAATAACAGTTCGATTTGACTGAATAATTTGCGGCGCACTATCACCAAAAGTGCTTTTGCTCAGCTTTTGGGGTGTTGTGCTCAGCCGCAGCCGATTCGCTAAGCGCGCTGTTGTGTACGACTTTTGACTGCCCGAGTCAAAAAACATTAAAGCATTTGTTCGACAGTTTGCTCTGTGAGGGTTGGAGACCACTACCTCTTTACAGAAAAGCAGTGCTTTATTTCTAGCTGCCATATTTGCAGCAATCACTTCTTCAGGTGGAGTGGGCTGGTCTTTACCACTCTTCCCCTTTTCCTGCGATTTGCATCTCTCTATGCATAGGAGTGAGTTGTGATTAGAGCTTCGGCAGTAGTAGCAGTGCTGCGTTGCTTTGCAATTTTGTAGTGCATGTCCCCTTTTCAAGCATCTTGTGCACAACTGAAGTTTATTCGCTCGCTGAATTCTTTTTTCTGTTGTGTTGTACGAAGGGCAGTTGCGATTCCAATGTGATTCACCGCAGAACGCACATGGCTTTGACGGCTTTTTCTCTCGTTTTTGCTGAGCGAGAAACGAGGATGTTTTGATTTGCGGCTCTTTCGGCATGCTACGTGTTTTTATTTGATGCGCTTGCTGATAGGACTGTATGTATAACAGCTCGGCTGTCATTAATTCTTGAAGTTTCGCTCGTAATTTTCCTACATTCCATTCTGGGTCTAGAGCCTTACATTCGCTGATCCGTCCTTTTATTCTCTGCGAAAGTTTCTGCTCAATTATAAATGCCAGCAAAGGTGAGTCAAGATTTTCGCCTGCTTGCTCAAGCTGCCTTAGTATTCTTTCGACTGCCTGTACAGTTGGCACGAGTTGTGACCCATTGTCGCTGGGCAGATTTTGCAACTCGGTGTGTAAGCTGGCTGTTATTACGGCTGGATTTCCGTAATTGGATTTTAGCGCAGTTACCACCAAATCAAAGCTGCTTTCCGTTATAGTGTTGTCGCGAATTATCGCGATGTAGCGATGATTCACGGCTGCATAAAGGATCAAAGAAGGCGCTACTAGACAAAGGCGCCAGTGGAAGTGTGGAGAGTTAACGCGAAACAATGACGATTCTTAGCAACTCACACACCTCCAAAAATGATGTACTGTCTCACTTCCTAACAAAGAATAGGTTATCCAAATGAACGAACCGAGTAAGCCAACAAAGGGGAGAGCTCAACGATGTGAAAGCGTTCAACAGATTAGGAGAGTTAGTTGCGCATCGAGTTACGATAGTGAGTTGCGGTTACAGTGGCGGCTACCGACAGTTAGACCTGATTCTTCTCTCTGTCTTCGCCCGATTTCGACATTCATTCGTACGCCTCGATATTAGCTCTCCTCGAATTCGATTTATTCACTGACTTCGATATTCTTCCGACGATCGACTTCAAAGCCGATTAACTAATTTCGATATTTGTTCGCCGATCGACTTCGATATTCACTATTTAATCTCCTCGATACTCTTTCGCTGGGCAATTCGATTCTATCCGACGTCACTGCGATTTTCGGTAGCTGATCGATCCACATTTCGTCTTCGACAGTAATTTCGATTTCATTCGAAATTCAATACAATTTTCGCCTTACGGTCAGTTGTGCATTCGTTTAAACCATCAGTTATAAACATTTTCGTTTTGTTTGCCGCTTGCGTTCCGCGTTCGCTACATGGTGCATTTGGTACCCACGAATTGAACCCCATCGATTGCTAAACAAACGCAACCCTGCGAACGAATATGTCCAAAGCACTTCGCAAAACCATTTCGATTCAGAAGCGCTCTCTCCTTGCGCTTATCCAAGAAGCAAGGACTTTTACAATTAACCAACCGGATGCCCAACTCCCCTTCGATGATCAAATAGAGGCCCTTGACCAACAAAGGGGCCGACTCCTTAACCACCGCACCCGAATCGACCAACGCATCACCGCCATCAAACAGCATCATGACAGATGGCTGGCCCTTCTCGAAACAACCTCAAATCCGGCAGACGAAATGGCATTTTACGAACAAGTAACCAATGATCCCGACAATTTTCTAGAGGTCCTCATGACCGCTTCAGATACTACCGCGGACCTAACTTCACATATCGACCACATCACCGATTTGATTGCCGCTGCAACTGCACGCCATACTGCTACCCCACCGTACATTCAACCAGAACGGGCACTCTCTCCCGAACCCACTAACCGAACGCCACACGACATACGCTTGCCCAAATTACAGCTGAAGCCCTTTCATGGTGATTTAGCACAATGGCCACAATTCAAAGCCACCTTTCAAACAGCGGTCGGCAATAATCCAAATATCTCACCGATCCAAAAGCTTAACTATCTCCTCAACTCACTCGAAGGAGCAGCCGCACGGGCCGTCACAGGATACGCACTTTTACCCGAAAATTACGACATTGTCTGGGACGCCCTTGAACAACAGTTCGGCTCGCACGATGCAATCGTTAATTCTCTCTACACCCAACTTGAAAATCTTCCAAAGGCACATCAAGACATAAAATCAACAGTGGACGAACTCGAGTGCATCCTACGCCAACTCGAGACTCAAGGCGAAGATCTCGAAACACGACTCATTCATCGTACATCGAGAAGAAATTGCCACACTGGGTCATATTACACATTCTCGACGAAAAAGAAAAATCTCCACGCTAGTCAGTAGGAACACTACGCGAAACCCTCCGCAAACTCGCACTCAAACGGCAGAAAGCGCAACAAATTTCTCGAGATCACGATTCTACTCGCCCAAACCTTAACGTTACACGATCCTTTCATTCACCCACAATACGTCAGCGACCCGGTCCAACTTCTCACCAATCTCCTCGCTCTATCCGTACAAATAAATCACCTTATATTTCTGCATTTCCAGCCTCAACCGACTCACAACGAGCCACGGCATCAACCCCTCGCTCACTACATTGTGCTTTCTGTGGGAAGGGCACTGGAGCGACCAGTGCAAGAAATACACAACGGCCCAACAGCGCAGACAAAGGGCGATAGCGAAAAAGCTCTGCTTCAATTGTCTACGAGAAGGACATGAAACGAAAAGCTGCTCGAAAAGGAAGGGATGCTTCCACTGCAAGAAGCAAGGGCATAGCTCGGCGCTATGCAAAGAACGCGCAACGCCAACACAGCAATTTTCGCCTAGACGCACACGAGTGCAAGCAGCGAATACAGCTCGAGAAGGATCAATCAGTACTAACGAAACAAAAGGCGACGAGGAAATAAAGGTAATTGCGACGACAGTAATTCGCAACAAGGATCGAGAAGAAACGAGAGGAGGAGACACGAAACTAACGGCATTACTTCTATGCAAGGAGGTACTGGTGTCGGACCCGAATGACCCACGACGCGCAGCAGTAGTTACTGCATTTTTCGACTCAGGGTGTCAAAACACCTTTGTGACAAACGAGCTGGTGAAGAAGCTACAGTTACAAGCAAACTCATCGCAGAAGCTAACGATATGCGGATTCGGAAGCGAGAACCCGACAACGTACGATTCGAAGCAAGTCACACTTAATATTCACCTAATGAATGGCTCAGCGAAGCAAGTAGAATCGAAATCCATTGAACGAATTACGCAAAAGATTCAAACTGTCAACCTAACTCGAGAAGACTTGGACGTTCTCCAGCCCGAAGAAGTAGTGAAGCTGGCACTGCCTACGAAGTGGAAGGCGCCGAGTGTAGTAATCGGCATCGACTACTACCACCAGTTCTTTACTGGAGTCACGAAACATTTGAATTCGGGCTTCGAATTAATTGAGTCAGAAGTGGGCGCAATGATTGCTGGAAGAGGACGCCTGGAAAATGCAATCGGCAATGAGAGAGAGCTATTGGCGAACACAGCTCTAACGGAAACCCCCACGAGCGAAGACATCGACCGCTACTGGAAATTGGAACAAATTGGTATTGAGCCAGCAGACGATGTAACGATGGATTCACTCGCGTTGCAACAATTCGCGCGAACCGTGAGACGCGACGAAAATGGACGATATTCAGTGAGCTGGCCGTGGAAGACGGCCGAAGTGAGAGTCCCATACAACTTTGGTTTGTGTCTGGGACGACTGAAATCGACCCTCAAAAGGATCAAAGAAGACGCGGCGCTGTGGGAACAATACGACAGAACATTCAAACAATAGGAAGAAATGAACATAATCGAAAGAGCACCACGAGAACCGACAGGAGCAATTGTATCTTACATTCCGCATCAACCCGTAATCACCCCACAAAAGGAAACGACGAAGCTGCGAGTAGTATTTGACGCAAGTGCGACCGATAGGAACGGAGATTCGCTTAACAGCAATCTCCTGCGAGGTCCCGTTCTCCTCCAAAATCTTTGCGGGATACTGCTGCGATTTAGGGCAAACCGATACGTGATCACTGCCGACGTGGAAAAGGCGTTTCTGCAAGTAGGCCTGAACGAACAAGACCGCGACGCGACAAGATTCCTGTGGGTAAAGGACGCAAATCTAGCCGCCGAAGGAAAGAACCTAATAACGTACCGCTTTTGCCGCGTTCCCTTCGGAGTAATTTCGAGTCCGTTTCTCCTCGCAGCCACGCTAGAGAAACACCTACGAACCGAAGAGTCCGAAACCGCACGGGAAATACTGAGGAATCTCTACGTGGACAATGTCCTATTGAATGCCAAATCCACAGAAGAAACCGAGCACTTATACTGGGAGACCAAAGCATTATTCAGCTCGGCAAAAATGAATATTCGGCAGTTTGCCAGCAACAACGAGGAGTTTATGAAAAGAATCCCACCCGAAGATGCTGACACGATTACGGAGCGCATGAAGTTTCTGGGTATCCCTTGGAATCCCATCAAGGACGAATTGGTCGTCAGAATTCCGGACGTACCCGAAAATCTTTCATCAAAAAGAGAAATCTTGCGCCTCGTAGCGAGCTGCTACGACCCCTTGGGGTTTCTAGCACCAGCTCTCGTCGAGATGAAGATATTCCTGCAGAACTTGTGGAAGCATGGTTACGAATGGAACGACAAATTAGACGCTACCAAGCAACTCGAATGGCAAAGGATCGCCAGAAATTGGGCTGGCGGAGATATCGCTCATCTTTCCCGTTATGCTTTCAGAAAAGATAGAAACGCACAACTGCATGTCTTCACGGACGCCTCCAGCAAAGCTTACGCTACTACCGTGTACATTAGAAGCCGAAGACAGGACCGCGAAGAAACCAGCCTTCTGTTCGCAAGATGCAGGCTTGCGCCAATCGCAAGTATGTCCATTCCGCGACTCGAATTGATGGGAATGCTACTTGGTGTTCGGGCAGGACAATTCGTGAAGGAGCAACTGGAAATGCCAAACGTAGTTATTCACCTATGGTGCGACTCAAAGAGCGTCCTGCACTGGGTTCGCAAACCCATCGACCAATTGAAGATGAGATTTGTTCAAAATCGGGTCCGAGAAATCCAAAAGGCGGCAATGGAAACACACTACATCGATACCCGCGAGAATCCAGCCGACCTGGCGACTCCAGGCATCACATCTCATCAGCTCAGCGAGAGCTCTTTATGGTGGAAAGGACCAGAGTGGTTGAAACTAAACGAAGAGAACTGGCCTCGTTGGAGCTACAGTGAAGACGATGCTGTCGAACCCGACGAGATAAAGGAAACAGCAACAAACGAGTTGAACACTATCAACGCACTGACCACAACAGAAAATTGTCCTACCGAATCTCGAGACGTTCGTCGGACATTCGGGACGATCATTGACCCTACGCGGTTTAGCCGATGGAACAAGTTGGTGGCAACGATAGCCATAGCACTACGGTTCATAAAGAGGATAGCTAAGAAACCGCTGAGAGTGGCGAGACAAGCAAGTGAGAAGGGACCACTCACCGTCGAAGAGATTCAGGAAGCCGAAGAATGTATAATGCGCCAAGCGCAGTCCGAAGAAGACGACATGAAGCAAGCGGCGCGCTGGAAACTAGAATGGAACACACATAACCTGCTCTGGACAACAACAGGACGCATGCATGAAGCTCTAACTTATCTTCCACGACACAGCCACATCACGAAGCTCATTATCTTGCAACAGCATGAGCAGAGCTCGCACAGCGGCACCGATCACGTGTTGGTAAATCTGAACCAGAAGTACTGGATACCGGAAGGACGAGCTACAGTCAAGCAAACGATTAACAGGAACTGTATGCTATGCAAAAGATGGAAGGCAAAGACCTTCAAACTGCCACCTATGCCGCAATACCCAACAGCTCGAATCGAACGCAGTCGGCCTTTCACATAGGGCTGGATTACGCGGGACCCGTACACGTCATAACGCCAAACGGTTCACAAAAGAAATGGATTGCACTGTTCACCTGCTTGACCACTCGAGCATCTCGAACTAGCAGACTCACTCAGCGCCGAAGCCTGCATCAATGTATTTCGACGATTTATCGCGCGACGAGGCCAACCAGAAATGGTAGTCTCGGATAACGGCAAGAACTTTCTACTATCAGAAAAGGTAGTCGACCTTGCCACAAAAGAGTTAGCAAGGAAGAAGATAAAATGGAAGTTCATCCCCGACTATGCACCGCGGCAAGGCGGCATTTATGAACGAATGGTGGGACTCGTCAAGGAATCGCTACGTAGAGCAGTTGGAAGACGCTTACTCGAAGAAGACGAATTGCGAACAGTGTTAGTGGAAATAGAAGCAATTGTCAACGAACGACCGCTTACCTACGTCGCAGAAGACAGTATGGAGTACATCAGGCCCATCGATTTCCTTTCGCCAAACGCCCAGATCACTTTCCGCGTCAAGGAACCACAAGAAGAACTAACAATCTCCTCTCACCGCGAACAATTGTTGCAACAATGGAAAACTTCGCAAAAAACATTGAACCGGTTCTGGAAGACTTGGTCCGACATGTATCTTAACGCTCTTCGACAGCGCACCCAGTTAGAACATCGTCATCCTCGGTCCTGTGACTCGCGTACTCCTCGATTGAATGAGATTGTCCTGATTAGAGAAGATGCCCCTCGAAGCGTATGGAAATTAGCTCGAGTACTGTGTACGATCGCAAGCGCAGACCACGCTGTACGGGCAGTGAAGTTAAAGCTCGCAAATGGATGAGAATGCATACGACCGATTAATTTAATTGCTCCGCTCGAAGTAACGAATGACGACAATTCTATACCCGACGAAAATGATAGAAGACGATTTGAACCGGGAGATCCTCACTTGGAAAGAGAAGATCCCGAAGAGGACGATGAAGGCAACATGAAATGCCATAGCGCGACAACCGAGATAGCGGAGCAACGCATCGCAGCGGCGAAAAAGAAAACTGCGAAACAGTCGACACCAGGAACCAGTCAAAGCAACATCAGTCGTTTCTTCCTGCTCATGAATGCGATGATCATACTTATGTCGAGCTTCGAAACACCGACAGCAGTTCCGACGAATAGAGGACATCCGTGCCCAATGGGATCAGCATTGAGTGCATGTAGACCTTTGCCGATCGATCACAACTGTCCTAAGAAAACCGAGTCACCTATCGAAAAGGCAAACGTGACAGTCTACAAAAAACAGTTTGTTAGGCTGAACGCGCAGTTAAAAGTCCCTCGATCCAAGAAGAATTTGTCGGCTGGGAGTGTCGCGAATTATCGCGATGTAGCGATGATTCACGGCTGCATAAAGGATCAAAGAAGGCGCTACTAGACAAGGACGCCAGTGGAAGTGTGGAGAGTTAACGCGAAACAATGTCGATTCTTAGCAACTCTCACACCTCCAAAAATGATGTACTGTCTCACTTCCTAACAAAGAATAGGTTATCCAAATGAACGAACCGAGTAAGCCAACAAAGGGGAGAGCTCAACGATGTGAAAGCGTTCAACAGATTATGAAAGGAGTCGCGAGTTGAGCAGTCGCGCATCGAGTTACGATAGCGAGTTGCGGTTGGAGTTGCGCATCGAGTTACTATAGCGAGTTGCGGTTACAGTGGCGGCTATCGACAGTTAGACCCCATTCGTCTCTCTGTCTTCTTTCGATTTCGATATTTATTCGTCTGCTTCGATATTACCTCTCCTCGAATTCGACATTTATTCACTAATTTCGATATTCTTCCGACGATCCACTTCAAAACTTATTCACTAAGTTTCGATATTTGTTCGCCGATCGACTTCGATACTCACTGATTGGCTATCTCGATATTCTTTCGCTGAGCAATTCGATTCTATCCGACGTCACTGCGATTTTCGGTAGCTGATCGATCCACATTTCGTCTTCGACAGTAATTTCGATTTCATTCGAAATTCAATACAATTTTCGCCTTACGGTCAGTTGTGCATTCGTTTAAACATCAATTATAAAAAAACACCGTTTTGTTTGCCGCTTGCATGCCGCGTTCGCTACAAGTGTAGCCCTGAGCAACGGTTGCTGCTGGGCCTTCAAGTAGCGAAAGCAGGTAATTTAAGCGCTGCACTTTTGGCAAGTGGCCGACAGCAGAATTAAATGTTTCCCAGAATCCAGTCCACTCTTTAGGATTTGCAGAAAATTTTCTGAGTTGGATCTGAGGCAAAGCAACGTGGCTGCTTATTTGTGGTTCAGAAGGCGAAGGAGCAGAAATTGCTTGTAAGTTCGAGGACACTTGCGTCAATAGCGCGGTGGGTGACGAAGCCGAAGATTGTAAAGTTTTCAGAACGTCAGTGATGTTAGAGATTCTAGCGTTTAGTTGATCAGCAATGGTTTTAGCTTGCTCGCACAAATAGAGAAAGCTATTTGGCGAGGTGACGTAATCTTCGTACGCCTCAGTCTCTGCTTCTGTCGCTCGCGGATCACTTAGAGTGTCCAAAAATTCAAGCCACTTTTCGTGCTTGCTTTCAATTTGCGAAATGAGGCGCGTTACAGTTTTCAAGCAATGGCGCAGGCAATCTCTACGTTTTATAAAAGCGGTAATTTGAAAAGAACTTTCCTGGAATATGTCGATGTCCTCCTCAGTTGGTGGGATCCGTCCGACGATCGATTTTAGCTCTTGGATCATGGGCTCGAGCCCGGCTTTCATTCGACGGGCCATTGCGCAGCAAATATATTCAGCATAACCGCAAGTTGCGAATCAGTCGCAGAAGGTAGTGCGCAGAAATCCGAAGATTTGCAGGATCCGGGGAAATAAATCCGTCGATCCTGCCGTGGTCGCCACTTTTGTCGCGAAATGCGGCAAAATAAATTGCGACGCGGCGGCAGCGAGGGGGGGGGGGGGAGGGGCTCGCACTAAGGGAGAAAGAGAGAGAGAACGAACGAACGAACGACAAGATGAATGCATGAGATGACGAGTTAAATACAATTGTCTGGAATGACAACAAGGGGAGGAAACATAGAATCTTCTCACAGCAATGTAGCGATTCTGTGTTTCCTTTCCCATCAAATCTCCGGCTAAATCTTCTCAGTTATTTCGCTGGAATTTTATTATGACTTTCGCAGTTTACGCGACAGTCGGTGAAGATGCTCAGTTGCGATAAGGAGCGTCGTCTCGTTTACGCATATGTAAGTAATTTGTTTGATCCAGATTTTTGCTCCGGCAACCTCCATGGCGCAGTTCGTTATCGCATTTAGCTGGTATCTGAAATGTTGGTTTCAAGCTCAGCCGGAAGGAGGGCGCATTTTGGTCATTTATGTTAAAATCGCAGTGATTATCGTCGAACCAGCAGGCATGACGCTAGTGACCTTTACCCTTTAAAAACGGTACTAACGTGTTCTCAGAACTCTTTCGTCAGGGAACGTTTGTAGAGTCGACCTGCATCGCAATGTGCGGCGCAGTCGGCTAGTGGTTTCGTTGCCGAAAAACGTTGCTCAGTTCAAGCAGGCAGGCAAACCCGAAGTTTCCTGTGCGTCTTCATAGCCGTTCACCTACGGTTTTCGCATTGAGAAAACTAGCATAATCTCTCATGTTTCTTCGTTGTGTGGAGGCTTGCTTTAGAAGAGATAGTTGTTTTTCCATTGATGTTTCTGCGGTTTTCTAAAAGAACACCCTATCGTTCGGTTTCCTGACCGAATGATAACGTGCAGTTTCAGATGGCTGCCGAACTTTTACGCCCTGCAGACGAGAATATAACTGGATGCAGAAAGAAATTGAAGAATCGATGGAATCTTTTCATCAGCTTTTGGCGATGAACAACCTTGCTTCATCAAACTGACATAAACGCCATTCCTCATCCTCTTAGTATTGATTTTTAGCAAAGTCTATCGTGTTGTACTTTCTTTTTTTGCGAAATGGTGCGATCGTTCTCCCTCCTTTTTAACATCCACGAATAGCAGCCCATCAACTGTCGTTTCATTAGCCTCCGATTCTTGGAAAGAAATCTGATACAGATTACTCGTTGTCAGTATCTATGTAACCAAGATCTATTCAGTGCTGTGAAGCCTGGAGTTTTACCCGGGTTGCCTAGTGCGTCATAGAAGAGTTCATCGCTGGGACGATGGAACGGAGCCATCACAGGGCGAGATTCTAATTGAGCTGACTGATATTGACTGTGCAAATATGTCCTATGGTGTCTGCCATAAGAAGCTGCCCAGAATGACGCTTTTGCACTCACTTGGTTCCCTTTGGAGTGACTAAAGGTCTTCTTGCTAGCGGCATCCTGGAAGTGAAATTAGGAGAGTCACTCAGTGTCAGAGGCGTGCAGTGTAACCAGCGCTGTGCCTCAAAGGATTCTTTCGCTACGATCTTTGTTCGCGGTTGCGTACTAGCAATATCTGTGATGTCTCAAACATCACCGGTTAGCTGTTCGTTGATGAACTGCAGACAACTCATTGAACGTCCGACTGATCTTAATGCAACGCAGAAACGCCTGATGGCTTCACTACATGATCGAAAAGCCGATAGTTTCGAGGGAAAATTTTGTGTTACATACATTACCTTTCATCTTTAACGTTTTGTAATCTCAGACATCTGCTAATGAAACTGCTATTTGTGGCAATAGAATAGTTTCTTTTCAGATCTTCGCTGACATTAACGCAGCTTAGAATTAACGGTCCACATTTCGACTCGCATTTTGCAGCTCAATCCTCTGCGCCCTTCGTCACCTAACCAGATAACACCATGTAGTTAACCTCCTGCACTCAGCACTCACAATCTCCACATACCAGCGAAATTGGGATGTTAGGTTCATTCAGCTGGTTTTTTAAATCTCATACATCAATTTTATTGAACGGAATTTAGCTGGCCAAGTAATCTGAACTTGGCCCGATGAGAGGTTTGGTTTTCAGCTACGCAAATTCGTAACGAAAATTTGGCTATGAGAAACTGTCGAATTTTATGGAATGTCATCGGAACTCGTTTCCACTTTTCGGTAAACGCCCATTACTATATTTTATGCGCGGCAAGATTCAACATTTCATAAAAGAGACGGCGCTGATTGTGTGCAAGTGCAGGAAATTGCACGCGGAACACAGCTTTCCTATTACGATCGCGCATGTTTCATATCCTCCTCGCTAATTGAGCGTTATGCAATGTCGCATGCGCTATTGTGTCAGAAGAGAGCATCTTTCCACCAAACAGACCAATTTTAGTTAGCAGAGAAGACCGCTGCATGCGTCAAATGCATCACCATTCTGTAAAGTCTGAGCAATTATGTAACAATTTGCTTCGGCACAGCACTCTTGACAATATTCGACAACTTCCGAACGTGCCGTCCCCGCACCGTGTGCTAGTTTTATCTGCTATTCAGCAATACTTCAACCTTGGATGGAATCCTTTTTTCTTGAGAACTTTTACGAGCGAAGCGTTTTCTTAAATGGTTTCCCGCGTATGCATATAAGCGTTTGCATGCTTGTCCTGTAGTCTGAGCCTGCGGATCGAAGGCTCTATTAAGCCAGACTTGGCAGTTAAGCCTAACTGCCTGGAATGGTTTCATAAAGCAGTCTTATTCCGCCTGATCACTTTTGACGTAATTAGTGGATCCTTGAAGGTACCTCCAAATTTATTCTAAACCGGTCATATGGTATCGAGAAATTTAGGAACTGCTAAATCATTCGATTTCATGAAGGGGCAGCTGTCGTTTCATGGAGCAGTAAAAGTAACAAAAAACATTTTTTGCATTGCAATGAAAAAAGCATGAAACGCTCCTCCGACAAAACAAATATACAAAGAAACAAACAAACAGTGGTCTGTGCACTTCTAATAATGCAATGGAAATCCCTCTCTTCTTCACGCATTTCAATTCAGTATCAATTTTAATAATTCTATCATAAATGAAAAGGAATATTCATATTGAAGAGCATAGGCCGTCGTGCGGAACTTTATTAAAAAATTCAACGCAAATAACACAGCACAAAAGTCTAATATGACGACCGGTTGATATTAGCAGGTGTTGAGGGAAACAATTTCTTTGGCACTGCAGAGACGTACTCTCACTTCGCTGTCAACGCTACCTGCTTACCTGTAAACAGGGTATTTTACCATTGCAATTCTGTTCAGTAGTCCATAAAGTGTGCGTCCTTTTTTATGCTCTCTACTTATTTTTTTCTACAACATACTTTAAAAACAAAGGATGTGGTTCTCGTAAAAATTCACTCTTTTTGTGAGGCGTTCGATTATTTGCATATTCTCGAAATTTCTAGGTAATGCTTCAATTCGAATCAAATGATAAATATGCATACCGAAGCACATATCTAACGTGCCAAACGAAATTCACAACCTAACAGTGTTGTGGTTTTTAAATGTTTTTTCAACGAAGCCTGCACAGTGATATTCCACTACTGGTCCATCTTTCTTATCTGAAGTTATACTATGTAAGTATCATCGGCTTATTGCTATTACAGCACTCGTCCTTACCAGTTGACTCTTAGTCCTCCTTGCTCTCTTTGTTGCCTTTCTCCTCCTTGCTTTCTTTGCTGACTTTATCATCCTTATTTTCTTTGCTGCCCTTTTCGTCTTTGCTATCCTTGTTTTCAGCGCTTTCCTTGCTGTCTTTGCTGTCTGTGCCAGTTTTGGTCCCCTTTCTGGCGTTCTTCAATTTCTGCAAAACGAATCGCCGTAAAGTCATTCTGACCGAGTTCACTCAATCACAATTTTCTGGTCCATAATATTTCCACTAACAGAATTTCTTCGAAACAGGTACTC
This sequence comes from Baylisascaris procyonis, assembly GCA_037389465.1. NCBI lineage: Eukaryota > Metazoa > Nematoda > Chromadorea > Rhabditida > Ascarididae > Baylisascaris > Baylisascaris procyonis. The sequence continues at coordinate 212,669 of JAZARR010000272.1, forward strand.
ACCAGCAGCAGCTCATGTTCATACGTTTTGCTTCCATTGTTTCATATGTGACAATCAGAGTTGTAAAACTGAAGTCTTGAAGTGCTCATATAACGGTACAACACAGTGAGGCCTGAATATGCTAAGCAAGTATGATATAGGGTCGATAAAAAACGCTACCTTTGATGCAACTTATAAGCTTGGGGATCGTAACAAGTGGGAACACTTCTACATTTATTATACTGCTAGCAACAGTTAACAGTGTTTCGGAAGTCGTATACTCGAGTGCAGACAGCAAACAAAAATGGATATAGCAGTTCATTCACAACAGAAAAATAACGAACTGTACCGGTTCTTTTTTTTGCTCAGCGCCCACATGAAGTGTGATGATACATTATTAAATAGGCGACGAGGATGAGTAGGATGAGGATCGTGTATCCGAAACTGGCGACGAAATACCAGAGGAATGACGGGCATTCATCTTCATCGTCTCCGGCCATTTTTCTGCACCAAAGCCGCTAAGCGCCCGATTGAACACTGACCAAATGATTGCTCATCCAGCTAACTCATCCTTTTATATAGGCTAGTCGCCAACATAAGCATTCAAATTTGAGCTAATGCCAAACATTCTAACCACTTTTGTATTTGCATATATTTTTCTTCGCTACTTGCGTTTTATGGGTATATGTGTTTGCATATATTTCTTCATTATATGGGCAACACCGACGATAACTCTCTTCAAAATGGTGGAATTTTGAAACTTTTTTCTATCCCTTCCTCTGCTGACTCCCTCGGATGATTCGTTGGACAGCCGGATTGGTGTCGTGTATGGTGGTGAAAAGTGTGCTCAAAATTTTGAGGGAAGGTTTCCACCTTCACCATTTCTCGCCATAGTGGGCTTTCCCCACAAGTTTGGTATGTAGTGAGAATGCTGTTCGCGGTGAACCCATTGCACAAATCGCTTGTGTATACATGTACAAGGTAGAGGGTAAGGGGGGGGGGGCGGTGTGTGACCATTTCACTATGAAATATGACCATTTCATTATGAAATACAAGGACGGGTAAAAATGACCGGGACTGCGTGGGGGAGATGGCTCAGTGATCAAAGCGGTCGGCCGGGGTTGCGAGGGCGGAAAGTCGGGTTCGGTTTCTCCTTGCTTTTTGTGTGTGTTACAGACCGTGTGGTGGCGAAGCCTCCCTGTGTATCAGAGCCTAGAGGAGGCTGTACGGAGATGTGATGCCCATAGCAAAAAACTGTACGTGGTCCAGAGCACGGATCAAGAGAGCAGCAGCCCCCTTGCGGGGGCACGGGGCGGCGGAGCAGCCCCTGACCCAAACATTAGTAATGAAATAAAACCCATACAGAAGTAGAGGTTCGTATCCTCAGTTCTTCCCACATTCCTCATAGTTTCGTATCCTCCCTTCTTTCTCTATGCTGTAGGTGTTCTTTATACGTCTCTTTCTTGGGGTAGTGTTTACGTCTTTATCTACATATGTTGAGGTGTCATTCTCTTAGGGGACTGTACAAAAGGACGTATGTAGCGCAGCACGGAGCAATCGGTTGCCATTGGAGGGAGGGTAATTATACACGTGAAGAAGGGGAGGGGTTCGATTTCGTGTGGGGTGTTTGTGGTGTGTGGTGCGGGGAGGGAGATGTGCATGTCCATGTGTCTGTATGTGTGTGGTGTATGTAGGGCGTCATGTATGGTCTGTTTCAGTTTGTGTGTGGTATAGATTCCGTTCGGCATGTTCGTGTGGGAGAGTGTGGAATGCGTGTATGTGTGTGTGTGTTGGTGTGTTGGGGGGGGGGGGGGGAGGGAAGGGAAGTGTGTGCGTCTATGTGTGTATGTGTGTTGTGTGTAGGGTGGGTTGTGGTTTGTGGTGTGTGGGGTGTGTGGTGTGTGTGTGTGAATTTCATAGATTTCTTTGTCGTTTCTGTTTTCCTCGAATGAAAAACAGGAGTGACTTGAAATATTCCCTATGCTCGCAATAACATGCAAGACCTATGATGCATTCAGGAACTCCTTAACTTGCCTCTTCCATTAAACCTGCTTGTGGCCATATCATACACCACGATTGCCAACAAGAACACATTTCGAAATCTCATTTTCCATTTCATGGAAAAGGAATCGTGAATCGTCCAAAAACCGACCCTTTTCATAAGTGCCGAATTCCAGAAATGCCCAATTCTGAAAATTTGATGTTTTCTAGATAACATTGTGTTACCCATACAATTCCTCTGGCTGTGTGACTATCAGAAGAAGTGTCTTCGGACAATTTACAAAGATGACCAACTGTCTGGAATCGTTGCCTTAATTCCTTCATATTTCACTCCTTAGTTCCTAACCCGCTGCTCAAATTTCCACCCAATTTACGAGGTGACTATGACCAAATATCTCTCTCACATTGTTGTCGGTCTGATTGGTTGAGATTTTGCACGAATATGTCAGATTCATTCGTCAAGTGCAGTTATTTTTCAATGCCTCAATTGACCGGAAATGTTTGAACCCTGCATGACTTGTGCCGCGGCTCGCATCGCATAGCAGTTTCCAATGAAAGGTGCTTTCCGCTTCGCACTAAGGCTAAAATAGGATGTGCGCCTTTGTTAAGCAAAGCACACGTTGCTCGGCGTCTCATTAATAACGGGTGACCCGTGATCGAATTGCATAGAAGGAAATCGAGTGTTGCGTCGCGTTGAGAGCGATGCTTTATTGCGTTGTGCGATTGCACTACTGAAGGATAAGAAAGAGTTAGAAACATGGTGAACTAGAATGCGACAGAGAGAGCACAACGGATTTGCTCTTCAAATATCAATTTTATTCGGCAATATTATAATTATCATCTAAAAGTGAGCGCAGCATCGGACATTTCCGAAGCAATTTAAAAAAAAAAAACGGTTCGATTGATATGAAATGAAAAGGATTTTGTTTGCATAGATGACAATTTTACTCGATTCGCTCCATGCAGTCTTTACCAATATTCAAATTTCCATGCACAGTTCCTTCTCAAAAAGTTATCTGCAAAATTTATAGACCACAATTGCACAATTAAATAAAAATTTGCTTATATAAGCTGTATGATTTCCGCTGATGTCTGCAAAAAAGCCATTGACGTCAGCATAGATATGCATTTTTCCATTTACTGCCAAACGGCAAGTGGAAAAGGCCAGAACGCCAAAATAAAAGGACGCCAAAGCAAGCAGAAATACGCCAGCTAAGCTGGTGCATTAGGCGTTTCTAAGCATTTTTGAACTTCCAGTCTGTATTTCATATTGCTGGATAGTTGCGCTTCTGGAATATACCGCGTGTCTCTGTTTACAAACCCCACATCCAAATATGTTCCCTCTAGAAACCCCTCTTTGATAAATTGCGAACACTCTGAACTCGGAGATTCATCAGCATAAAAATAGCATGTGTGCACACGTGGGCATAATTTCTGGTGGGTCCGTTGTATAAGTTGGCAAGATTTAGCGAAATATAATTATGAAGCAAGTTGAGGACGGAAGCAAAAATTAGCTTTGTTTCATGGATGTCCAAATAAGCTGCACATTTTAAGTTCATGATAGCCATGCTTCCAAAACTTTAAGCACTTTGCATAATGAAGGAATGGATATGCTTCCAAGGCTTCATCTTTTGCACATCTGCCAATCGACTGAATGATAGAAATAACGAAAAGTTATGCATTGTCATATTCGTTCTGAACTGTTAATTAAATTGTTCTATGCTAGAAAAGTGAAAGAACGACCAACGATTACTCAATCGCCTGGCACACTTCTCTGATTCACAATTCACTATAAAAGAGATATTCGCCTGAACAAATTGCATAGACAGCACGATAGCTGCAAAAAAATTGATTGAGGGTAAAGATAGCAAACAATTGACTATACTGTGTGAGATCGGAGATACTTTTCAAAATGATAAAGTACAACAGAGTATAGCCATCTCGATGTAAAAAGCTTTCTTACTCTCTAAAAGTAATTCCCACACCAAGTTTCCATCAACACCTTTATATGAGGCAGTGGGCAGCCTTACTGGCCATAAGCATCAGCTGCATGTGACTGATTGCTCCCTTAACGTATCTATCTGGATGCGCACTTGGCTGTTCTCCTCTTCAAGATGAACCATGCGAGTACGATTCAGTGCCTCTTTCGTCCGACGTGCTTCTCGTGATCACCGCGCGGCATCACTATTTTTCCGACGCCGCTCTTGGTAGTCGCTGCTTCCGCATTTGATCACCTTCAATAATAAGCTTGCTACTTGAAAGAAATCTGAAAAGCCGGCATAATGCCAAAAATGATGTATCTCAAGACGTGCCAAAAAATTTAGATGCGAAACGTCGTCCTGTGTTACGCTCCATTCATGTCACCTCAGACTGTGCAATTCCCAACTTCTATCCAGAGAACAATTGGCCAAGCGTATATCTAAAGAAATGTAACCCGCTTGATGTTCACTCAAACGGTTGCGTCGTTAAGTGGTCGCTCGAAGAACTAAGACACCCATGTAAGATGAGTAGGGAAGGGCGGCAGAAGGAGCATAAAGAGCAGCAGGTTGCCCCGGGTTAACTACACGCTGCATATCTTGTACTCTATTCAACAATAGGAACGCCATAGCTACACCCTAGTTTCAGCAACGCGCTTCCTATAAATGTTTAGATAAACGCTAATCTAAAAAATTTGTGGTGATGACGAATTACTTGTTTTAGTTGCATACAAGACATATTCCAGGCGTAAATTGAGCAAATGAAGTTTTAATAACAACACAAATCAGGAAAGCAATATACGATGTATGCATACACATTGAAGCAAAAACAAAGCTTCCTTCACACCGTTCAGTAACGAGGTATCTTCAAAAAGCAAAATGAAAAACGCAGTTGGCCTTCAGGAGTGTGAAGTGAACCGTCAAAAGCAATAATAGAAAAGCACATCATGTTTAGGCTATCCATAATAATGCACCCTTTAATAATAACTGCCGTTATTAACAAAGATATCCTAAGGACCCTTTTTTGATTTGGAAGAAGAGTCTAGATATTCAGTATAATGAAGATTCTTTGGAAAAGGAGTGCAAAATCTTCTTTCAAGACAGCGAGGGGACGAATGGCTAGAAAGAGCCCGAAGCACGCATTCTGTCCTGATGACATTCCTCTCAAAATTGTGAGTACTCAAATTATGATTAATCAAGCTCGCCATTGATGATCTTTTTATGTGGACTATGAGCAGGTCGACAAAACTAAGATGATAAGGCTCGGAAAGCTTACCCCTGGAGAAGAAAGGCAGTGATCTTTGATAAAAGCATTTCTGTCTTCGTCTCTGAAAGCAACACACAATAATATTTTGAGGAAATACCAATCCTAAAATTGAGAGGTCTTCTTTTTAAATAGGTTTTCTCCAGTGATGTAATGTACAAAATTTTCGCAGTCACTACCTTTTCAGTGCAGCGATCAGACCAAAATGGACATATTTACCTTAAATTGTGCCTAAGTGCAAAGAGGCAGAGATGTGTTATCATTTAAGTGTTTCTGCGAATGTCTCCCTCTAAGAAGAAACATACAAGAAGAGCAGAGTAGCCTTCTTTCACAATGACGTGCTCTTTTTTTGTTTACCCCACTCATCGCATCTCCAAAAAATTTCCTAGGCCTTGAAAGTTCGTATATTGTAGTTTTATTTACAAATCGCATATTGAAGTTCATCATTCAAGCACAAGCTTGAGCAGTGATCTCTAAATCCGCTCAAGCACAGTTGGATATCATCTTCAGATCATTTTCGTTCACGGAACTATAACTCATAGCATCAAAATACAGGTGGTTTATGCAATAATAAGAATAAACTGAATCATTGAACGTTGGATTGCAACACTATTTCTTTACCCCTGCTGACTAACCTCCTTATAGTACCAGCTCCCTTCGGAGGTTAGAAACAAAAATCAGCAGTAACTTATAGTACCAGCTCCCAAAATAACCATGGTGCGGTGAAGGTTCACAGGATGCACGCAAGTGAGCGACTACTGCACGAACAATGGCCAAGAGTGAGTACCTGATGAAAACTCGTCAGTTGAATGGATCGGCAGCGCGCAAGCAACAATCAACAGCACTATGCTTTAAAATGTGTTTCTTACAGAACCGACTGGTTACCAAATCTTAACACAGATTCTGCTTTGGTCTATACACGAATTGCGAGAAAAATTGATTTTGGAATTTCGTGTCACATTTGAACGCCTCTGTTCCACTGCAACCACATGTCTTGGAACAGACCAAATTTGTGGATGATTTGAAGGTGCCAATTAAGCATAACAAATTTCATGGCTCCAGCTTTTGTAACTCATGAATCGACATTGCCGCATAGGCAGACAGCACAAGTATATCGTTCTTATGGCTCGCTTCCACAAAAAATTATGAGAAAGCATATAGAAGAGAACCTGGTATGTCCGCGACTGTTCATCTCAGATGAAACCACAAAATGACGTCAGGCACGCAGCTCAAATTGCAATCCCAGCCTAACAGCGATGAATATTTCTGAGTTTCGCCGAAATTTTTAAAATAGGGTCTTCTAGTTTCCAGCCGCATCAGCGCGAAGGAATACCAATTACGCTTTCGATTCATAAAAATTTCGCTCTGGAGCTTTTCACCGAATGGCTTTTCATAAGCGATAATATTGAATCGTCGAATGGGGATTGCACAATGACATCGCGAAATTTTGACACTAAATAAAACATACTGCGAAACGGTTTTTCCATCTCTCTGAAACAAACCTATAATTATTCGATAGCAGCATCAAATCGATCCGTTTGAACGGTGTGATAGCGCTGTGGTCAACAAAGATAGGCGCTTCACCTTGACGAAGTTCATCTCGCATTACCGCTAAATGCTCGCTTAGCACACATAAGCGTTTCGCTGAAGTAAGATGTGATAGGAGTGCATATCTGCATGGAACTGTGTTGTTGACGATGACGCCTCTTCATTAATTTCCTCCCTTTCGCATATTCCGGAATGCAAACTGTCTGAACAATTCGCTGATTGTGAGCGCCTCTTCGCTGTAAGTTTCGATAGTGGAACTAACGTTTGGCCCAAAAGACCGAGCGATGATGTTTTAGAGAAGCTGGTCGAAGCGATTGTATAGACATCACCACCAGAAAGAGTTTCATTTCTGTGCTGCATCTGATGGGTAACAGATGATGACTGCACACCTTCACTATTACGATCTCCATCAGCAGCCATTTCCACCTTTCTCTGAAACGACACTTTGTAGCCGCTATTACACCACTGAAATGCAAGTAGGCAAATATCTTTTGAAGAACGATCTCCACAAAAACAGGAGATAACCTAAATTTGGCCCTAACTGGTGACAGACGGTTATAGAAGAACTCCATTTAGGAGAGTTTTAAAGACGAGTCCTTCCATAAGCTATGTAATCAAAATCTCCTTCTCTTCACTATGTGCATATTTTTTCGAGGAGGAAGATTATTAATAAAATTATGACCCAGGATCATTTAGTGCAGCCTAATGAATATAAAATCCAAGTAGCCCTATTCTAATAGCTTTCGAAAATGCGAGTGTAAAACGCAGATTTAAAAGGGTTTCGAAAAGAAGTCGTCGACTGCAAAATGTTATGGAAGTTGAGCTATGCTAATAATCTGAGATAAAAAAGTCCTGCCAGGTTCTAGGACCACTTTTTGAAGTTTGAATATTAAAACAAGTAAGAGATCAGGTAAGACCGCTAGGTGATGAGGAGACATGTACATCAACTTTCATGCAAATGCCAGTATATTTTAAAGCTTACTCTACACATAAATATCACACAGAAATTTAACCATTGTAAATATCGGAGCAGCATCACATAACGTTTTTATATGGACAAGTTGAAAAGGTCAGCGCAAAGCTCATTGGAGGGAGGGGCAGCCGTTTGCTGTGCAACCGCGCAATGAGACTACGACAGGAAAGGACGCGTGACCCCGGGTTACGCAACTACGTGGGAACTCACAAACGCTTTGCGGCACGATGCAATCATCATGCCACAACTTCGCAATTATTTCTTTACCCCCGTATAATGGCACCAGAAGTGACGAATTCGAGCCACAGACTAGGCTTCATTTGTAATTTCTGAAGGTTGACGGCAGCCCATCGAAAAGTAACTTTTTGCTTCAGTGAACAGGAAATCACATGACGTGCTCGAATTTACGTCCTGAAATCTTTTGCAATTATAAGCCGCCTAATTCTGAAGCGCATGAATAATAATGCCATAATGGAAAGCCGATGTACAGTAAGATCGGAGCGTCCAATCTGCTTAAACACAGCTTCTCGTCTGGCCTTTGAATCATCCCTATGAAAACATGTTGTCGGTAGACAGAAAATCGACCGGTAAGTGGCTCAGCTATTGACCAGATGACGGATAAAAATAGATGATCAAAAAAGGGTCGGTCGAATCGTTTCAATCGGCCCACCTTTACAAATCACTCTCGAGGCTCAACTAATATTTTCAGGCTTCTAATCGAGAAACGCCTCTTTGGAAACTATTATTTTGCGTTAGTTAAAAATGAGTGCACTCATTCAGCGGTCTGCGCAAGTGGATGGAATCCGTTGCGAAACTTATTCATGTTGAGTTCACATTACCAGCCTTCACACATTGAAATTTATTTGTTGTCTTCATCGATCGCTGACTACAATAGCACATTTATAATGTCCACACGAGCTTCACAAAAAGCTCACAAGCGCAACTTTTGATCAGGAACTTCGTTTTATAGCTAAACAATTTTGCATTAAAAGAAATTTCACATCTGAACGCATGTGCGCTAGAGCAAGAGTGAATGTTCTATTTAATGTTGCTGAAGCTTTCCAATTCTGGCGTGTACAAGTTCCCATTTCACTTTTAAAACCACAAATTCTGTTTAGTTAGGAATACTAGCTGGATATTTCGAATGGCTCGGACAGCGCATTAGTTGAATGGGCATACAACATGTTGCAATTGACATTCCCACAATAGCGTTCGATATTGCGGTCAAATAATGCATCCAATATGTTTAGAAGTGCTCCCAAATGAATCGGGCCATCGTGATAAAAGTATAAAACTCAACGCATAGATAATTCGGCAAACTTTCTAATGAATTGGTCAGGTAGTTAGGAACGTATTAAAAGCCACCTTGAGTACTACGAGGTTAAAATGGGGGAGTGATATGATTAACCGTGTTCTGTTGCCGTTGTATACGGAGCATGAAGGCGATTGTGGGTGCTGTGTATGCAGGCCGATGAGGGCATTGCTTTATGGTGCCATTACCTGTACGTCCATGAAAGCTCTCTGAAGGCAAGCCGTCCTCTCCACCGCAACGGTCTGTCGATGTTACGTCATATGCGCGCTGAAGGCAAATAAATATCTACGCTAGTGTTATGGGTTCTCTAGCTGCTAAAGAGAAAAGCGACGCACCCTGAATTTTAACAAAACTTGTGAAGATGCATACAAAGTTACCAATGTATCACGTTTCTTTCCATTTATGAAGATGGAGGCACAATTATTTTAAAAAAGACGACGATCAAGGTATGTGCGCAAATCAATGCCGTTTTCAAATGAGATTCTTTTTTGAGCAGAATGAACATCTGCCCGATACCTGGGAGCATGTTTGATACTCAGCAGTAATAACAACAGTAGAAGTACAACAACGCTGGCATAGTAGTAACAGTAGCAGTAACAAGAGTAGCAGCACCGGTATTACAATGGTAGTAGCAAAAGCAGCAGTAGAAATAATATTGGGAGTGGTATTAGTGATAGTGACGGTCTCAACAACAGTGAAGGGAGTGGATGGAATAACAGCAGCAATAACAGTACAATAATATTACAGTAATAGTCAAAACAATGGTGCATATTGAAGTAAAAAAGTAACAGCCGTAAAGTGGCAATGTGATGGTAGAAGAGGTTGGAATAACACTATCCATAGCAGCGGAAGAAGCAGCAGTCATGACAGCAATAACAGTAGCACTAGATAAAGTAATGGTTATAACAAAGCAGAATTAGAAGCAGAAAAAGCAATAGTTACAAGAATAGTGACGAAGTAGGAGAAGAAGTAGTAGAAAAAAGTAGAAGCAGTAGTTATAAAAACCATAGCAATAATTGCACAAGTAGTAGTTTTCGTAACAGCAATAATAGTCGCCTTGGTAATTGCTGCAATGACTAGCAGCAGTCGTATGGGCACTATCAGTAGGTGTAGCAGTAGCAGTATTAGTGGTAGCAGCAATAGCATCGGCAGTAGTGGTAGTAATAAAGCCCCAGTAGTCGTTATCAATAATAGCAGCAAAACAGTAACAGTTGCGACAGCAACATAGAAGTAGTAGTGGCGGTATCGGCAGTACAGGTTACAGCAATGATATTGCAATGTTGCTACTACTTCTTGTATCGGCAGTAGCAGTAACATTCAACTAGTACTAATCCTGTACTAGGACTAGTCAACTAGTACTAATCCTGTGCTAGGACTAGTCAACTGCTGCATCAAGTTCTGCTGCTTCTGCTACTATCACTATTAATGCTGCGTAAAGGCAAATAATGTGAATAAATGTACTTTGCACTTTCAAAATGGCTGAGATGGCTCTCCTAGTGCAATTGTATGGATGTTTGTTTGTCTAGCCGTTGACTATACCAACTGTGGTTGCGTTCCTGGTCGTGAGAAATTTTCGTTCACTGAATCAATGCGAGCGGCATTTATTGTCGAGGGAACCAAATTCCACAATTCGAAAAGAACGAAAATAGCATAGCATTTCTTCATCTCCTTGCTTGTAAATACTTGTTTTACTGCAAGCAACAGATCAAAAAATAGTGACTGAAGATTCCAAACCAATCGAGTAAGTAAAAGAATAAATAGGTTCTCCGGAAACACCATAAAACTTATCAATCACAGGAGTTTCGAGAGACAGACAAACGGTTCAGTGGCAATCATGATATTCGGTAATTTAATCTTCTCTGGCTCCCTTGCCTGTTGGTTTGCAGCTCGCAGTCAGTGCTATTCTTTCACACATATTATCAAACTCAATTCAGCTTCTTCCACGCTCTCATCAAGCCACTTGAAACGTTAAACGTATGGACACCTACCCAGTTGCATTATATGTGCGACCGATGCAATGTTAAACTCATCTGTATTTTCATTTTTATGTCTCACTGGCAAAAACAAAATTGTTATATCGAAGAGAATTCTTGGAACATAATAAAGCACATTATACGTTCAAAAATCGAGCGTTATCACGTTTTGTCGTAGAAATAATAACCCTTATGGCCGGCTGGAAGGCCAGAAAAGAAAATCAAATTCCATGCTGCTTTGAGAGATCAAGCGCTCACGCAAAGCAAAAAGCCAGTAACTCGCCACAACGTGCTTCATGTAGGAAGCGCCTTATTAAAACCTACGTCCAAAGAAGTTCGCGCATTGCAGTGAATCAGTCTCTTTCTTAAGAAATAGAGAATTGGAACGAGATGGGGAAGAGCAGTCAATCAGATCAGTGCTTCCATGGCGCAATCCATTAGCGCGTTCAACGGTTCATCGAAACATAGTGGTTTAAGCACAGCCAGGATCGGTCTCGCTTTCCTATTTGAGGTGGAAACTTGCCAACCACTTCGTAGAACAGGTTCATAATGAAGCGTCAAGACGTCCTATGTGAACCTTCGCTGATTTCCCTACATGTCGCCAATTTTCCGGGTGACGCACACTGCGGCATCATGGGATGGCGCACTTGCTTACAATTTAGGTGTTGTGAGGACCGGCAACCACACTTCAAACCTTCGTGCAGAACATTGAACAGAGAACGAAAGCGACACAAGCACTTCGCAAGTAGGAATGCCATCATCAATGCTTTTCACGAAAAGCCCTCAGAACATAACCCAGTATCTGTAGAACATTTCAGGATGAGACGCGACCCGCGAGCATCCGTGGCGCAATCGGTTAGCGAGTTCGGCTGTTAACCGAAAGGTTGGTGGTTCAAGACCACCAGCGAGCGGCATTTTCTTACTATAGGTTGAAAAACTTCGCAGGCAGGAATGCCCATTATCTGTCTTTTTTGGGAAAAGCTCATAACGGAGTTTCTGCAGAACATCTCAGGAGGTGATCTGACCGGCGAGCTTCGGTGGCGCAATCGGTCAGCGAATTCGGCTTTTAACCGAAAGGTTGGTGGTGCAAGCCCATCCAGGAGCCGCATTTTTTTATTCCAGGTTGAAAAACTTCGCAGTCAGGAATGGCCATCATTAGTCTTCTTCGAGAAAACCTCTCAGAACATAACGGGGTATCTGTAGAAAATTTCAGGATGAGGTCTGACTATCGGGATTCCGTGGCGCTTATCGGTTAGCGCGTTCGGCTGTCAACCGAAAGGTTGGTGGTACAAGCTACCTCCGGGAGCGTCATTTTTTACTCCAGGTCGAAGAACTTCGCAGGCAGCAACGCCCATCATCAGTCTTCCTTGAGAAAGCCTCTCAGAACATGACGGAGCATGTGTAGAACATTTGAGGACGAGATGCCACCCACGAGCTTCCGTGGCGCAACCGGTTAGCGCGTTCGGCTGTTAGCCGAAGTGTTAGTGGTTCAAGCCCGTCCGGGAGCGGCATTTTTTATTCCAGGCTGAAAAACTTCGCGGCCAGGAATGCCCATCATCAGTCTTCTTTGAGAAAACCTCTCAGAACACAACGGAGCATCTGTAGAACATTTCAGGATGAGGTCTGAACCACGAGGTTGAGTGGGGGAATCGGTTAGCGCGCTTGGCTGTTAACCGAAAGGTTGGTGGTTCAAGCCCATCCTGGTGAGGCACTTTTTTATTCCAGGTTGGAGAACTTCGCAGGCAACAATGCCTGTCGCAAAATGACGCAAAACAAAGTGCGGCGGCAGCGAGGGGTAGGCGGGGGGTAGCTTCGCACTAAGGAAGAGACAAAGACGAAGGCAAGAGATGACAAGTTAAATGCAGTTGTCTTGAATGACAACAAGAAGAGGAAACACAGAATCTTCTCACAGCAATGTGGCGATTCTATGTTTCCATTCCCATCAAATCTCCAGCGAAATCTTCTCAGTTATTTCGCTGGAATTTTATTGTGACTTTCGCACCTTAGGCGACAATGCCCATCATCAGTCTTCCTTGAGAAAACCTCTCAGAACATAACGGGGTATCTGTAGAACATTTCAGGATGAGATCTGACTATCGAGATTCCGTGCCGCTTATCGGTTAGCGCGTTCGGCTGTTAACCGAAAGGTGGGTTGCTCAAGCCCATCCTGGTGAGGCATAATTTTATTCCAGGTTCAAAAACTTCGCAGGCAGGAATGCCCATCATCAGTCTTCTTTGAGGAAGGTCTCAGAACGTAAGAGAGCATCTGTAGAACAATTCAGGATGACATCTGACTCGCGAGCTTATGTGGCGCTTATCGGTTAGCGCGTTCGGCTGTTAACCAAAAGATTGATGGTTCAAGCTTATCCGGGAGCGCCGTTTTTTTACTCCAGGCTGAAAAACTTCGCAGCCACTAATGCCCATCATCAGTCTTTTTTGAGAAAAGCTCTCAGGACATAACGGAGTGTCAGCAGAACACTTCAGGATGAGATCTGACTCTTGAGCTTCCTTGGCGCTTATCGGTTAGCGCGTTCGGCTGTTAACCGAAAGATTGATGGTTCAAGCCCGTCCTTGAGCGGCATTCTTTTACTCCGGGTTGAAAACCTTTGCAGGCAGGAATGCCCATCATCAATCTTTTTTGAGAAAGCTCTCAGAACATAACATAGTATCTCTAGAACATTCCAGGATGATATTTGAGCCGCGAGCTTCCGTAGCGCAATCGGTCATCGCGTTCGCCTGTTAACCGAAATGTTGGTAGCTCAAGCCCGTCCGGGAGCGGCATTTTTTATTCCAGGTTGAAAAGCTTCGCAGGCAGGAATCACATCATCAATCTTTTTTTCCGAAAAGCTCTCATAACATAAGAGAGTATCTATAGAACATCTCAGGATGAGATCTGACTATCGAGATTCCGTGGCGCTTATCGGGTAGCGCGTTCGGCTGTTAACCGAAAGGTTGGTGGTTCAAGCAAACACAGGAGCGGCAATTTTTTTTATTCCAGGTTGGAAAACTTCGCAGGCAAGAATGCCCATCATCAGTCTTATTTGAGAAAACCTCTCAGAACATAACGGAGTATCTGTAGAACCTTTCATTATGATATTTGAGCCGCGGCCTTCCGTGGCGCAATCGGTCAGCGCATTCGGCTCTTAACCGAAAGGTTGGTGGTTCAAGCCCATCAAGGAGCCGCATGTTTTTATTCGACGTTGAAAAACTTCGCAGTCAGGAATGGCCATCATCAGTCTTCTTTGAGAAAACCTCTCAGAACATAACGGGGTATCTGCAGAAAATTTCAGGATGAGGTCTGACTCGCGAGCTTCCGTGGCGCTTATCAGTAGCCCGTTCGGCTCTTAACCGAAACGTTGGTGTTTCAAGCCCATCCGGGAGCGGGATATTTTTATTCCAGGATAAAAACCTTCGCAGGCACGAAGGCCCATCGTCAGTCTTCTTTGAGAAAAGCCCTGAGAACATAATGGAGTACCTTGGAACATTTCAGGATGAGATCTGACCCGCGAGCTTCCGTGGCGCAATCAGCTAGCGCGTTCGGCTGTTAACCGAAATGTTGGTGGTTCAAGCCCATCCGGGAGCGGCATTTTTTATTCCAGGTTGAAAAACTTCGCGGTCAGGAATGCCCTTCACCACTCTTCTTTGAGGAAGGTCTCAGAACATAAGAGAGTATCTGTAGAGCATTTTAGGATGAGATTTTACTCGAGAGCTTCCGTGGCGCTTATCGGTTACCGCGTTCGGCTGTTAACCGAAAGGTGGGTGGTTCAAGCCCATCCTGGTGAGTCATCTTTTTATTTCAGGTTGAAAAACTTCGCAGGCAGGAATGCCCGTCACCAGTCTTCTTTGAGGAAGGTCTCAGAACATAAGAGAGCATCTGTAGAACAATTCAGGATGACATCTGACTCTCGAGCTCATCTGGCGCTTATCGGTTAGGGCGTTCGGCTGTCAACCGAAACGTTATTGGTTCAAGCTAATCCGGGAGCGGTATTCTTTTATGCCAGGTTGAAAAACTTCGCAGGCAGGAATGCCCATCATCAGTTTTTTTGAGAAAAGCTCTCAGAACATAACAGAGTGTCAGCAGAACATTTCAGGATGAGATCTGACTCTTGAGCTTCCTTGGCGCTTATCGGTTAGCGCATTCGGCTGTTAACCGAAAGATTGATGGTTCAAGCCCGTCCTTGAGCGGCATTCTTTTACTACGGGTTGAAAAACTTTGCAGCCAGAAATGCCCATCATCAATCTTTTTTGAGAAAAGCTCTCAGAACATAACAGAGTATCTCTAGACCATTTCAGGGTGATACTTGAGCCGCGAGATTCCGTGGCGCAATCGGTTATCGCGTTGGCCTGTTAACCGAAATGTTGGTGGTCCAAGCCCATCCGGCAGCGGCGTTCTTTTATTCCAGGTTGAAAATCTTCGCAGGCACGAACTCTCATCATCAGTCTTCTTTGAGAAAGCCTCTCTGAACATGACGGAGCATCTGAAGAACACATCAGGACGAGATTTTACTCGAGAGCTTCCGTGGCGGGACGATTCGAAGCATATCTAACAAAAGATCGAGTACTCATCGAAGCCCTACAAGAGGTTTTCGTGAAATCGAAAAATAAATCCGCTATGGATCAACACTGCAGTTTCGACCGACCGTGGAAAATGGAAAACGGTGTGATCCTGAACGTAGGATCTCTTGCGATGGACCAGAACGACACAGCAAACGAAGTGAAAGCATTTTTGCTGGAACAGGGAGATCCAGCACCTGATCCGGAAAACACACGTTTTCAGTACCTTTATCAGCGTCTGAAGGAAATGAACGAGCGCTATATCGAGGAAGCTTTTCAGCGCATATGCAACAATCGAAATCGAATAAATACAGTCGTGCGATGGATCAGTGGAAAAGATCCAGCCTACATCGCGAGGATGCTAACGAACCGAACAGACATAACTGGTGAGGCAGTCGAAGGAGGGATACTCATCTCGAAATGCATCCATCACCCTTCCGATGGGGCGGAAAACGTTAAACGAGAAAAGGGGATCCGATCTTCAATAAGCAGGTCATCCAAGCCCTTGAGGGACGAGAATCCTACTGGACGATGACAGTACTGGCTCGAGCCCTAAGCGGAGGCCAACAGGGAATCCAGGCACCTCCACGCAGCACCGCGGAGGCCACAGAAGAAGAAGGAAGCAGAATCACCCAACAAATTGAGAATACTGCTAACGATATCGAAGACGAGGTTAAAGCAATCGCTTTACGCTGGAAACTCATTACAGCAACCATCTTAATGTGCTTGATTGGTTGCATCGTCATTGGACTCTACTATCGATTTGGGAGCCCTTTCAAATGCTGCGGAACACGCCACCATAGGCGCGAACAAATTGTCACCGAGATGACCTCGACTAACCCGCCCGTAAGCGACTATAGACCTGCGCAGCTAAAGATACCTCAACCCACGAAAATTTCGTCGGCCAGGAGTGTCGCGAACATTCGCGAAAGCGTTACATCTATTTACGATATCGATGCAGCCGGCGAACCGGAAATGTCAGTCAGAGAAAGCATCATGACTGACATAAGAAGAGCAAATCACAAAGAATACAGTCACCAGCGCTAAATGCTAATTCACCGTTGAGCAACCATAAAGCGAATATTCGCGAAAGCGTTATGTTTGTTTACGATACCGATGCAGCTAGAGAGCCGGAGATATTAATATTCGCGAAAGCGCTACGTTTGTTTACAATACCGATGTGGCTGGAGAGCCGGAGATATCAATCAAAGACGGCATCATGAATGGCATAAGAAGAGCAAGTCACGACGAATACATTGACTATCGCTAAATGCTAAGACACCGATCTATGAAACCAGATACGCCGCTCATGACGCCCTCAACAGTTCACGCCTCTCACAAGCTTAAATCGCTCATTCAACTCGCCCAATGACCGATAGTGAAGACGCATTGGGCTCAGCTTCTCATATATGTCGATCGAATTCTTCATTTAGCCCTTAGCTCGTGTATTTGTTCAGTTAATCCTCTTGTAAAACTGTTCATGCGATTTGTGTTACGAATGGTCAGTGGACCTACAATCTCTCTACTCCAGATATTAGCTTTTACTAGACTTATTTGAAGTTCCAACGATTCACTATATCATGTTTATTTGTTGTGTCGCATATCGCTTCATTGTTTGCTCGAATACAAGGTTTAATTACCCAAGTTTGAGGTCCGACGGGTGGCGAGCCCGCAGTACCAAGCAATCAAACTTGGGACGAAAACGGTGTGACCGATCCAGAAGGGCACAAGTGGAAGAGCCCGCGACCAGTAAACTACATCGACTCCCATCGACTCCCGAATACCAAACCACCATATTCATCTGCTGTTCGCTACAGCACCACTCACCCGCGCGTTGGTGCGGCTCATTCGCCGATCCCTTCAAATGGAATCATACGTAGCTGGGATGGTCTCTTTAATTCGCTTTCCTTTGTGCACTTCCTGCCTTCTTTCGCGAAGACAATCGCCACCAGATCGCATTAACTCGTTCACAGTTTTCCTTTATCACGAAAATTCCTGCGCATCCATCCTGTAATAACAGATGCATTAGATGCTGTTAACTGAAGCGTCAGTGGCTGAAGCTTACTCTTTGAGTAGAGCCGCTTCGGTTGTCGTTCGTGCAGAGAAATATCACGTCACTGACAGTTTCTCGACTGAGGCTGCGTTACTATGGTGTCCAAATTCTTTTGTGAGCGAATCTTGATACTGATGCTGACCGAGGATTTACGCATTGCAAGCGCTTGGCGCTCCCAGGAAATTTGGATGGCTCAATCACGCAAAGGAATTCGAGTTCCATTTGTCGTCTATGTGGCCGCTGGCTTGCGTTTGCCTGCTATGCACGTGCATTCTTACTTGAAAGTATGTCTTTTTTAGAAAGGCATGCATTCAAAGTATGTCTTTTTTTTATCGGCCAAAAATAGGTGAAATCAAAGACAAAAAAGGATGGAACAAAAGAGATGATCGTGAAAACGACATATGTGAAAATCAATGGACCGCAACTCCACGTTCCTCTGCTCTTCGCTCAGTTCACAGTAGACGCATCTTTCTCTCCATGATTTTGCACTTGCCTATGAAGGTTTCATTCTTTACTCTAAACTGCTCAGGTGGCTGTCGAACTGATCGATGTTGTATTTTTTCGACTAGCTCCTCAAATTGATCGACGTTGTGCAACGTGACAGCAACGACGGCTGCAGCTCCGGGTTCCGAATGTCTGATGCTTTATAACTCCGGGTTCCGAATGTCTGATGCTTTATAACTTCTCCCTCCCTGTCCCTTGCTCGCGTGTGTTGGAAATAGCAAAACAGGACTGGACTGTATTTGGAGAAAGGAATGCTCCTAAGGGCAGAAACGTTGAAGATATTGAAGTAAAAATGGGGCTACTCACATCACAATATATGCGACGGAGTGGACATGCCCGCGAACAGGATGTCTGCTTACCACCAGCGTACAGCTATTTTAGGGGATTCTGATACCGCATTCGGATTGCTTCAAATCAATCGTCTCTTTCATTTTTTTCTCATCTCACCGATGCGTATGAAAGCAAGCATCAAATATGAGTGTATAACGTCAAAGATGCAAGCGCTTAGTGATAGTCAGAACTTACAAGTACAGATAAATTCTACTTCAAAAGACGACAGCGGAGTTTGGTAAACGCGAAGGAAGTAACTGAAGTAAGCGAAAAGACAAAAGAATTAGCGATTATGTGATCAAAAGTGAGGTAATAGATGGAGAAATGATGAACTTCTATTTCTGCAAAATAGAGTGATCTCTATGAAGTGGAAACATGTGTGCCAAATGAACCAACATAACTGACTTCACAAAATCTCAAAATAAAAGAATTCTGCGCAAATCCACATGAACTTATAAAAGTGTAAGCTTCAGATATTTGCGCTCAACGAACAACTATGAAAATGAAACAAAACGCAACGAACAACAACTACAAAGACTGCATAATGTAATGCAATCTTAAATGGGCGTGCTTATGAGTGAATAATGCCAATAGGCAACGAACGAACTATCGCGAATACAGTGATCGACAGAATTTAAACTGCACCAATGTTGTTCTAGAAATGATTTGGTTTCGCGGTAGAGATCAAAGAAGGTAGAAATGATCTGATTCCCGGGGAAATAATACGTCAGAAAATTTGGAGCGGAAGTTGCGGGATTCAAAATTGTTCTGCAGAGGACTATTTTTTCAACGTTATGAGACGAGACATTAGCAGAGAGTATGTCAACACAATGTACTACTTGAAATCATGTATAATATTCTGCTGAAGAAAAATATGCGAAGGAGGGAGCACCACGAAACGGCTAAGCACTACAGCTAGTGCATCTGAATTCGGACAAATTACGTCAATATCGTCATGGTGGAAGACAACAATCTTTGAAAATATTACTGTCGTTTACTATGATATTCTCATCCGCGCTCATGTCACCATTACGTGCTCCCTTTTTTGTACTTCTAATTATTTCCGTTCATGTCTTTGAATGTTAATTGATCTGCCATGTGACGTATTTTCCATGTACCATACAAAACAAGCAAAGTGTGGCAACAGTGACAGCTTTTATCAGTGCATCGTTGCACCCTTAAAGAAATTACCGGACCCTAAAGTAACCAACATTCGTTATGAACTGTAATCTTTGCACAAAATTAATAAAAGGCTAATCGAAGAGAACAGGCAACTTCACGCGCTTTTTCGTTTCATAAGATATGCGAAAAGTTTGTTAAATATGCAATGATCTCTTTTTGAGTCTCGAAAGGCGAAACAAAAAACCTGCTAAGCAAGACAGTCTTCCATCCCTGATCCTTTCATGGCTATCTCGTCTATTGCCACACAACACATTCCTTAGATGAAATAATTCAAAATCGAGGCGCATTGAGAAGATATAGTAGAACAGCTGAAACGCACACCATGCGGTTCAATCGGTTCGCGAATAAAGTCTGATCATTTCGGCAGCGTAATCCCCTTCGGCGTCTCAAGCACCATCGGGATGCCATCGAAACGAGCATCGCACATGAGATACTTGAACGCACACCTCAGTTGCCCTTTCCCAATGTTCTCATGACGGGCCAACTTTGAACCTAGTCCGCCTGAAATCGACGCTATCTTCGATATACTTAAAGCATTTATGATTAAGCATTCCGATCCTTTAGCAAAGCATCAATAGCTACTCGCATGCAGTGAAATTGGCGTTTAAATCCTTCTATCTAAATTGACCTCTCGGAACAGTGTCAATAAATAACTACGATTTGCATGTTGTCTGATGACACTGAAAATCATTCTACTACACATATTAGTTTCGAGGTACTTTCGAAATACTTCAGCACTTTATTTAAAATGTAGCTGAAGTAGAAAAGAATTTAAATAGCAGAAGACGAAAAAAGCATCAGATATAACTATCAGGGGCTTATATGCCTAGACAATAGAGTATCCTCACTGAAGGAATTCTGGGTAAGACATTATATGGTAACCGTTTTATGACTTCAAAAACAATGGAATACCATGAATTGAATGAATAACTGTTCGAAATTCGTATAGGACATAAATGTGAACGGAAAGAACATGCCGAATGTTCAACACACCTTTTGAGTCATTCAAGTGTACCGCCTTGAGGTACTTGAATCCAACAATTCTCTCAAAATCGTCCATTGTCTTCTGATACGCCTCTTCCGTGCGAATGTCGTACCCTTAACGCAACAAATAAGACTCGGCACTAGCCGGAATAAGTACAAGAACATGGCCATAGGCAAGCATTACAAAGAATTATGCTTAAAGAAATTCAAAAAAACACGGAGTCCAAAAACGTGTGAAATAAAACGTAGCCAAATTCTACAAAAGCCGATCATTCGTCAATTAAAGAAAAATCCAATGATCCCGCTAATGACCCTCTAGTACAGCAGTCCCCTTCACGCAAGTTTTTAGACACTGAAAATTTGTCTGTTACCGAACATTTTCTTTTAAAAATTGCACGATGTGAAGCATATATTAACTGCTATGATATTCACGATTCTTTCGAGATCGGACAAACCAACGACGACATTGATTGAAAATTCGAAATACCAAACCATCAACACACTAAACTTGATTGAAACGATTATGAACATCACAAGCAAGAAAAATTGACAATAGAATGCCATCCAGAACAACAGTCAAAATGAGCAGAACCTACCGGCTGCGAAAATATGCATGTGTCGAGGCAGACGCCGATACGATCCTTCTTGTTTACGCGGTCGATGATACTACGAATCTCTTCAAATGTCCCACCAACTGTGCTTCCTTGTCCGGCCATTGTCTCAATAACTGCAAACGCTTATTAACCATTACAGCAACCATCCCCATCCTGGAAGATAACAAAGCAATTGGACCTTAGTAGATTAGGTGCACATATGCATTTCAGGAACTGAACAAAGCTATCCTCCACAACGAGTGGCTGCACGGGCGCGTTTTCTATCACTCATAAGATCTACTGATGTTCGCATGAATATACTTACCAATAATAACGCTAGTGGTTCCCTCAAGAACGTAGTTGATCGAAGCTGCAACCGTATCAATACATTCCTTGATGGTGCGCTTACCCGCCGTCGAACCTTAACGTGAAAACAATCAGTAGCAATCGTTATTACTGGCGACATTACTTCATGTCCTCAGGCACGACCCCACGATGGTATCTACTAATGTTTCAACAAAAAGAAGCTCAAATACTTATAACGCGCCCAAAAGTTATTCCTCTTATTGAACGTTCTGCAAGATTCCTGCATGTGTGATTCTGCCTGTGAATCTGATGACGGTTGCTTGACTTCACATCTTCGCCGAGCTGACTGAGCGCAGTGATCTGTCTCGGATTACCTCATGTAAAACTGCCTGGTGATAACTGCATAAATTTTTTACTCAAAGCCTCAGATGTCTTCAAGATTCGGCTCGTGATATCGCTGGAAATGGGCAGAACATTCACTGCAAAAATTTACTCAGCGTATCAAGTGCCAGTAACTTTCAAAAGGTACCCCGCGACAATATAGTTACTTTTGACTTAGTCAAGTGCTCCCAAGTCAAGCTGTAACAATAACTCTGTAACAACGCCCTACACTCTCACCGCTTCGGCTTGAAAAGTAAACTCATGAATTCTTTGAGTGATACCGAGATTCAGGACCCCGAACTTCGGCGGCCTAAATGATTATGGGGGGCTGGAAATGCGGGGCCCAGTATCTGGTGACATCAAATTATACAGATTGGGTAGAGCCAAAAAGCACTCACTCAGATGATGTGCTGTGCTCAAGTGTAGGCCGTAACGCAATCCACGCTGCTGACATTGGGCTGCAAATTTTCACTCACGAGACTGTTGAAAGTTTCAGCAAGGAGGTGACCTCAGCGGATGTTTCGCCCATTCTCCTCGTATCCAATTTTTCATTACTCATTCATATTTGGCCTTAGCGTCCTACTCCTTAAATTGTCGCAATACCAATCGTTTCACAGTCGAGTAGATCGCCCATTTCCATGATTATCACCAAGAAAATTCACCTAAGCTCTGATGTTACACCTTTCACTAAGCTAAACAACCTAACCATTAGTTGCAACTTTTTTCCTTGTCCCGTTGGTGTTAAATGTATGCGTGAGGTCTCCTCCTCAACCCAAGCACGTGGGTAAGTTTCTCTTGACTCCTGGACATATCAAGAGTCTTTAAAACCAATGTCCTCTAGCGTCCTTCAGTTCGCTTCAATGTTTCTGGCTTTAAATGAATTTTTTTGGGAGCCAACATCATCCGTCACCATTCGAAACGTGCAGTACGTTACTCAGAGTTTTTCCAAGAACCTCAAAATATTCTGTGCTATATATGGACAATGTTGTGAGCAAATCCTGGAGGTACAATGAACAAAAATATGAACCCGAAAGGATAATCAAAACCGCTGAAAATATTATTGCAGGCAGTAGAGCAGGTGAGTGGAATATAATCAACAGTAACTCGGCAGATAGACTAAGGCACTTCCAATTAAGCATGATGTGGGGTGATGAGTGACTGTCAACCTTTCCAACTATGCCAACAGCCTGTCACAGTATGCCTTTGTAACCTCGTTCACCAACTCAGCCGTTCCAATAAGCATCTAACAACTGATAAATTGAACCCAATAATGCAATTCCATCTTAACCGAACCGACTGCTTGCATAAGTCTGTGAAAGATCAGTCAATCATGAACTTTGCAATATGTACGCTAGCAATACGCAGTACGGTACGGTATCGTATGTGCATATGTATGTGCCTTTACGTTATCTAGCTGTTAGCAGCTTTAAGTCAACTACTAAGCTAGATTTATGAAGTTTTGCGACGATACACCTCAAGGCTCAGTTTCATCGACTGCCTTCAAAACATGGCATTTAGAATTTGTATATATTTCACATCGATACACATTTCGCAAATACCTAATCTTACGTAAAAACAAAGCAACGTAAAAATGAGTCGAGCCAATTATGGATTGCAAGTTGAAGGCGTAGCGTTATCAGTATTAATTACGATAAACTGCAACACTGTAACGACCTTCTAAAGCATGTCGACGCCTTGACGAATTCACTGAAAAGAACAGCAAGACTATCCCAACAACGACATACGGATATTTGTTTGCAATATCTGCCTTGAATCT
This sequence comes from Baylisascaris procyonis, assembly GCA_037389465.1. NCBI lineage: Eukaryota > Metazoa > Nematoda > Chromadorea > Rhabditida > Ascarididae > Baylisascaris > Baylisascaris procyonis. The sequence continues at coordinate 236,359 of JAZARR010000272.1, forward strand.
TTTATCAGGCGCTAACAAAAAACTATACAACCATTTACTATTTTCGTTCGTAAAAACTTCTTTATCGTCACCTCAAATATTGTGCATCGAAAGGAAATGACACTCGGCAAAACAAACCTGGATGAATGTTATAGATAGGAACACCAAGTCGTTCGCAACGTTTACATTCATCCAGCATAGCCTGTCTTGACTTTTTTAAAATTTCTTGATCGGCACTGCCTGCATTCACCAGATAGGACCCATGAGGAACCACCTGCTCCATAGGGAACGACCATTCCTTAACAAAATAATTATCAACTACCACATTAAACCTACATTTCTACTAATAACTCAGGTTTTTCGTGCTAGGAGAACATTACCATAACTGCCATCTGAATACAGCGATTGATACTTTTCTGTTTGCAACTGTGGGGTTCCGGTGGAAACACGCTACCACTCTGCTCATGCCGAGGTGACACGCCCCTTTAATACGCTCACACTCAATTACATTTAAATGTCAGACATTCCTTCTCTTCCTCTTCCCCCCACTCCACCCAACTTACCATGTTTTCCTCTCTTGTCGCAAAACAGGTCATATGTGATATATTTAAAGATCTCGCACGATTATACCACTCATGAAATCATTCTACTACTGAGCTAATGACAACAGAAATTGGATGGGGCATGTTTATCGACGGCAGTATTAATGTAACGAAAGAAATGCACGCAATTGAGACAGAAATTATTTTGAGCGCATATACGACCTCAATCAACACAGAGTATGATTTCACTATTAATTCAAACCTGTGAGATACATGCAGCACTAAAACTACCTGAAGTGCTGGGCGGCATCAAAGAGCATGCTGACCTGCCTGAAGCAGTGTAGCATATTTCAGTACAACCAGTGAGTGACCTTGCTAATTCTGCAGACGAACTGATAAGCTATATTCTGACAAGACTTATCGATGAATGATAACAAAGTCACCTTAACAGCCGCTTTAAAACGCTCAACGGTATGATCGTCAAGTGGTTTGGCGTTGCAGGTGCGCTGATTGCGAAGAAAGAGAGCGAACGCTCGGCATCCAATTTCAACTGCGTTATAGACGGCGTTCTCGAGACCCCCTATAACAGCACCAATAACTATGGCTTTATTATTCGGGACA